>JBAMYA010000024.1:16876812-16894434 GCA_037176975.1 Arrhamphus sclerolepis | reverse complement strand
TCATGTCAATATGGACCAGAATCTCTGAGCAACGTTTGATGAAAGTATGTCACGAAGAATTAAGGCAGTTCTGAAGGAACAAGAGGGTCCAACCTTTTTTCTAGCAAGGTGGACCTGATAAAGTGGCCAGTGAGTGTATTTCTACACAGTCTACATCAATTCTGACACTTGTGCAGTGATCCGACATCCCTCAGCTTTTTCTTCTGAGACCAGGATTATGTGCAGCCCTGCAGGAAAGACTTTTAAGGTGGTGCTTCGTTTACCTTGATGAGCGGCGTTCTCCCGAAGAAGAACCCAAACAGGTACGCCATGATGTCGTTGCAGATCACAATGGAGATGGGAACGATGAACCTGGAAAGCAACGATGTCAGCGGGAGCTGGTGTGGAGCTGACACTCAATGTTGGCTTGAATTTCATTGTGTATTAACTTTAAAAGTTAGATCATTACAACAGGACTCCAGCAACAGTGAGCACACATGCTCGTGATGACACACAGTCAGACGCTCCTGCTTACCAGATCATCCCTTCAAACAGGTTCTGAATGACAAGGTGGGACTGAGTTACCACAATCAACAGAGTCACATGGGTCCAAGCAAACTGAAATGGCAAACACAAACACACAAACAAAAAAAGAAAGGAAAAAACAAAAACAACAAAAAAAAAACAGCGTCACTGCACTGGAATGTAGCTGCGCCTGCTCACAAGTCATCTTACGTCAACAACAGTGGAGGTAAAGAAGGAAAGACGGACAGACGGACGGACGCTGACGAGAGCCGAGCTGCAGATGTTTTATGAGAAGGTGAAATGGAGAAGGAGAGCAGGCAGCGCAGACTAATCCAAGACGCATGCAGAAAAGCTTTTACGATAACGAACACAGAAAGCAGATTTTACAACAGGCAGCAGACTTGAGCTTTTTAAGATTTAGGAAAAGCAACAACTCGACGCATGTTCAGTCACAGCCTAACATGCTGCCAATTAATTAGCTAAACATTTCACCGCGTGCAATGTGACTTGAAATAATCTTTTAAAAAGTCGTTCTGTGTGAACCCGGCGGTTGGCGAGATGATATACAAATCAGTTCAAAGCACTCTGCATGAATTAGTTTGCAAAATAACAGTAATAAAAAAACAAAACGGCAAACATAAATATAGATATCTGCTCATCACCGAATGCAAAGCAGTCTGTTTGAGGTTGATGAGGCTCAGAGATGACAAAACAAAGCGGATGAACGATACGGAGCTGAAGCTGCTGCAGAAGCCCGTGGTCATCCATCTCCAGATCAGACACATCTGGGCCTAATCCGGGGCAACGTCGGCACCTGCGGCTCTGCTACGGCACCGACCGGCACTGTGTCAAGGCTAGATGCGTTTTCAAGTTCAGGAACTGGGCTGTAAGAGCCAGATGTGGCCCAGTTCAGGCAGCCAAACTCACCTTAGTCATCCCTGATTATTTACTGTCTGAGTAGACAACAGAGATGTTTTTTAAAGAAAGGACTTCTGCAACAGCGTTAAGAGCGTGTAAAGAGAGTTTGTGACATGTTGGTGGACAGCAGGCAGTGGGATGCTCAGCGGGTTAGAGGGTGCAGTAAAGGAGGTGGTTACTGGGCTGATACACACCATATAAAACTGCAGGCGGTAATGTTTCTTCACTAAACTCAGCACAAACATGCAGAAACCTGTGAAAGAGTAAACAACATGCGGTCAGCTCTTAATCCAAACTGTCCCGCGGATAAACAAACAAGAATCACAGCTAACGTGGGAGTTTGTGTACGTGCCCACGACTGGACAGCTCTGAAGTTTATCTACATCGATCCAGCGGGAATAATTATTTATATAGCTGGAAGTCTCTTTTTGAACAATTTAATTAACTGGAAAAAATGGAGAAGACAAATATCCAGTTAACTGGACATCAAACCACCTCTGTGTGTGATTGTAGTCTGATTTAAAAATATGGGGAAAAATATTAAATACATTTAAAAATATATCAGAATGTGTTCAGAAATGGTAAGAAAATCAAAAGAATATATCTAGATAGAGTCTAAACATCTGAAAAATTAGGGTTGTATGATATTAAGGAAACATACGATATGTGATTTCTGACGTTTAAACCAACACTTCAGTGTTTGGTCTTCATGTTTCTTTAAAGTAAATAATTTTAAAAAATCTCTAAACTTCACAACGACACTGAACGGTCTACAATTCTAGCAATGTAGTTTTATTTTTAAATAATAATAATAATTTTATTAATAACTTCAACAATTAAAAAAAATCCTAATAATAATCATTTATTTGTTATTGTTGTTATTTATATTATCTTATTTTAAAACATCTCATCGTATAATATTAAAATTAATTATCATTATTAATAGCAATAATAACAATTATCTTATTAATTATTATTATTCATTTCATTAATTTTTATAATAAAAAATCTCACAGCAACATAGTTTCATTGTTTTATATGTTAAAATAAAATATGATTATTATTAATAGTAGTAGTTGTATTAATAATATTAATGTTAACAATAACGATGTTAATAATTACTGATCATAACAATAATTACTATTATTATTGTTGTTGTTATATTTTAATTTATTTTATGATATTTTATTGTAAAAAAATCTTGTAGCATAGTTTTATTTTTTAATATTAAAAAATATTCATATTATTCCTATTATTAATTTAATAATTAATAACAAACTTGTGCCAAACCTCGTCTCGACTACGTTTTCTGCTGAAATCTGATCTGAGCAAGAAAAACAAACCAGAACTGTGACTGGAGGCCAAAGAGGAACAGAAGTGAAACTCACCTGCCAGGTACAGAGCAAAGGAGATGAAGCGGTGGTAGCGAGCCAGGAACTGCAGAGGCTCCTCCCTCTGCACCAGAACCCCGAAGTAATCTGCCACGGTTTCACCATAGAAGAAGTAGTTGACACAAATCAGGAAGTACCTGAGGCAAAGGAACAGATGGAGGTTCAGTTTTCGCTTGGTTTTTTTGTTACTTTACGTTGTTGAAGTGGAAAAGATCCATTCTGTGATGCAGGAGGTGTAAGACTCTTCATCCTGGGCCACGTCATCACCATGGTTACCGTTGAAGGGCCACGTCATCACCATGGTTACTGCTGAAGTGTCACGTCATCACCATGGTTACCGTTGAAGGGCCACGTCATCACCATGGTTCATGGTTACCGCTGAAGGGCCACATCATCACCATGGTTACCGTTGAAGGGCCACGTCATCACCATGGTTACCGTTGAAGGGCCACATCATCACCATGGTTACTGCTGAAGGGCCACGTCATCACCATGGTTACCGTTGAAGGGCCACGTCGTCAACATGGTTACCGCTGAAGGGCCACATCATCACCATGGTTACCGCTGAAGGGCCACATCATCACCATCGTTACTGCTGAAGGGCCACGTCATCACCATGGTTACCGTTGAAGGGCCACGTCATCAACATGGTTACCGTTGAAGGGCCACATCATCAACATGGTTACCGCTGAAGGGCCACATCATCACCATGGTTACCGTTGAAGGGCCACATCATCACCATGGTTACCGTTGAAGGGCCACGTCATCACCATGGTTACTGTTGAAGGGCCACGTCATCACCATGGTTACCGTTTAAGGGCCACATCATCACCATGGTTACCGTTGAAGAGCCACGTTATCACCATGGTTACCGCTCAAGGGCCACATCATCACCATGCTTACCGTTGAAGGGCCACAAAAAAAACTGTCACAAAATCAAAAAATTCATTCAGACTTTTGTACTATTTTTTTGTACGATGGCAAAATTAAAGAAAATCACTTTTTGTAAAAATGATATCATGATATGACACATTTTTCATTAAAAAAAAGGGATTTTTTTTTTATCATGAAATCAAATATTTTACAATATTCCTGACTTTTATCATAAAATTTAGGCTTTTTTTTTGGCTAAAATCAAATATTCTTGTATGTGCAAATTATAAATAAATTACTGTTTTTCTAAAACTTTTTTTTTTCAAATAGCAAATATTCCAATTTCCCTTTTTTAATTTAAAAAATACATTTATGTCACAAAATCACAAATTTTGGGATTTTCATTATAAAACTGACGATTTTGTATTGAAATCTCAAAGTTTTCAAAAAAAAGTAGTTTACTGTTTTCATCCCATTTAGTTTTCTCTTCTTTTTTTGAGACTTTTTAATGTACAATCAGAAACATCAAATTGTGACTTTTTAACTTTAATTTTCCTTTTTTTGTTTTTGTTAGAAAAAAAATTCTACTGTTTTGCAACATTTTGAGAAAAGAAATTTACAACAGTTGTAAAACTGCTAAATTAGCAGTTTTATCATATTGTTCTTCATCAAAAAAATGAAAAGTTTTTGTTATAAAATCACAAATTCCTCATAAAACTGAGGCTTTTGTATTAAAATCCCAATTTTTTCAAGTAAAATCAAAAATTTTTTTGTAAAAATGTAATTTTTGTTTTTAAATGACAAATTTTGCCATTTATTTTTTATTTTTCAACAACCCAGAATTTTTTTATCGAGCAATCACAAATGTCTGACTTTTTAACTTTAATTGCAATTTTTTTTGTTTGAAAATTTCAACTTTTTGCAACATTTAGACAAAAAAAAAAAATTACAGAAGTTTTAAAACTGCAAAATTGTGTTTGTGAACTTTGTATAAAAAAAAAAAGAAAAAAGAAAATGATGATTTTAAACAAAAAAATATCTTCTTATTTTGTTGTAAAATCTTTTCCTAAATCCTGACTTTCTGCCATCAACCAGCTGCTCTCCACCTCAGTTCTTCCACTTTTTTTCAAACGAACAGCCACATTGAAATGTCCTCAGAAACGTTCCACTTATTAGTTTATGATCGTCTTTAATCGCTTTCATGGGCCAGATGAGATGAAAAGGCGGGTCGGATTTGGCCCACGGGCCTCGAGTTTGACACGTGCCGTCAGGCCTGGTTTGTCCCCTGGATTATATCCTCTAGTGTTTCTTACCTTCTGTACATTGACCCTCTGTGTGTGTGTGTGTGTGTGTGTGTGTGTGTGTGTGTGTGTGTGTGTGTGTGTGTGTGTGTGTGTGTGTGTGTGTGTGCATTCGTAAAGTAGATGCTGTGAGGTGAAAGATTGTATTTACTGCCAGCATGGCAGTGATCTTTGCTCCGACTACGAGCACACATCCTGTGGGTGTGTATGCAAAGCAGTCAGGAGGAGCAACGTGGCCTCAGTGGGGGAACATGGGTGTAGTGTAAACATAAAAACAACAACAAAAATAAAAATCAGGGCATGGGTTACATGAAGTGCGGCTGCGACAGGAGATTCTAATTTCCTGCCCTTAGAATGAGGCTGGTTGTTTGTTTTTTATCTCCTTAGATACCAGGATGAGTATTGACAAAGTATAATGATAGTGCGGGGTTACAGCGACAAGTCGGCGTGTCCTTCTGGTGGAAGAGTTAAGCGCTGATAAAAGATGATAAAAAAATCTGAGTTCTCGTCCCAACAGATATCTCGCAGAGAATATTGACCTTGTAAAACGAAAGATGTAACACGCTCTTAAAAAAGAAAATCAATGAGAAGAGTGACATGCCAGCAGTTTACGTCAGAGCAGTGGCCTTTCAAGGGAAAAAAGCAAAAAACAAAAAACAAACGTCTGTTCATAACGCATTAAAGCGTCTACAGTGTCTGCCGCCGACCGTGAAACGGGTTTTCCTCACCAGCTTAGCGTCCTGAACCAGGGCAGCTCGTAGGAATGGTAAACTCTGTAGCCGATGGTGATGATCTCATGGAAACACTTGATCTGCACACCCATGACCTGCATCAGATGATTTAGAGGAGGGGGGCGGTCCCGAAGCATCAACAATTAACAAGATTAAAAGTGGAAATGCGCATCAGTGACTGCCACTCACCACCAGAATGAGAGTGACAGGTCCCATGAAGATGATGAGGAAGAAGCCGGAGATCATGGCCAAGGACAGAACGCCTCGTATCCAGTAGTTCTTCCACCTGTGGAGGCGGGAAACATGATTTATTAACGTTCATCTGGCAGCGATCAGCGCTTAGCAGCAAAATCAACTATTTAACAAAAAAAAAAGGAGAAAAAAAATCATTATTCCAGTTCAAAAGCCTCAATTCTTTGATAAAAGTTGCAAAATGTGTCATTTTGTGACAAAAATTCTTTTCTTTTTTTATGAGCAGCTGTTTTATAAAAAAAAAATATCATAATTTAGATTTTACAAGAAAAAGTGGCTCATTTCTTGTCTAAACTGGTGATTTTTACATGATTGATGTTTCTATTAGAACAAAAATGTGTGATTTTTAGGACAAAAAGTTGAAATTATATTTCATAGTTGTTGTAATTTTATGGTAAAAAGTTGCAAAAAGTTGATATTTTCCAACAAAAATGTTTCATTTCAAGTTAAAATGTCACAATTTTGTAACATTTGTGGCTGTACGATAAAAAGTTTTGGTTGTTGGGAAAAAAAACAAAACTAAAAGTCAACTTTTTTTTAAAAATTTGCATCGTACAAGAAAGATTTATGATCTTAAGAAAAAAAACTAAATTTTATGATAAAAGTCTTGTATTTTGTGAAATTTAAGATCTTATGACAAAAAGAAAAATCGCTTTCTATTTATTTCTTGAAAAGAAATGTTTGGGATTTTAGTACAAAAGATTCAATTTTATGATAAAACTGAGAAAAAAATTCACTTTATTTATGGAAAAAAAGACAATATTGCAAAAGTCGTCACTTTAACTAAACAAGAGTTTAGTTTTTACAAAAGAAAATAGTTTTCAAATTTATTATACAAGAAAAAAAACTGATTTTAGTGCAAAAAAAACAAAACAAAACAAGTCTATGATAAAAGTCACGTTGTTATGTTAAAAACTTTAAGTTAAAACTTTGTGACATTTCTGACTATACGATAAAAAACATGTTTTTTGGGGGAAAAAAGTCTCGAAAAATCTCTTGAAAAATTTGCAATTTTAAGAACAAGATTAGCTTTTTTATTTTTTTACAAAAAAAAGTCAAAATATATATGTTATTCTGATTTTACTGGGGAAAAAAATTATAAAGAATGTATAATGTATAAAAAATCAGAATTTTATGATAAAGGTTGAGATTTTTGGAAAATTTGAGATTTTATGACAAAATGATTCACAATAATTGTTTATTTAATTTTTTTTTTTTTTTTAAAGATTTGCCATTCCAAAGTCACCATTCTACAACAAATTTTCTTTTTCACATTTATTTTTCTAAAAAAAAAAAAAAGTGATTACATGAGAAAAATTTGCTGAACATTTTATCGTATCGTTCTTCTAAACAGCATATCTAGTTTTTATTGCAGAATAATACATATATATATCTATATATATATATATATATACACACGCACATCCAAAATTAAATTCATAAAAAGATTAATTAATAAAAAATCTGACTGTACTAAATTTTATTAATTAATTATTTTTCTTAATTTGATTTTGGATATTTTCATATCACAAAATTTTACAGTACAAAAAAAACCTAAATTTTTTGATAAAATGTGACAAATGTGCAAAAACTTTTTACAACGGAGTCCAGGAAGTGACCAGTAAAGCGTAAGCTGCCATTTGATGGTAACCATGGCGATGATGTTGCCCAGGATGAAACAAAGTTTTACAGCCCTGAACTAAACATAAGCACATACAGACTATGTCTGTGTTTAGGGGGAGGAGCCAACATCTTGACTCAACTCCACCCCCTGTCTTGTGCCTCTTTTGAAATCAGAACTGCGGCTTTGTTTTACAAGAACGTCTGTTCTTGGATCTGTGATGTCACAACACCCTGCAGGAACGGCCCACAGCAAGGCTGCAAGGCTGTGATCAATCTAACCAACTTGCTTGAATTCATTTCGCTGCAGTGTTGCTGAAAGAGACTGAAATTGATTTTTTATGTTCCAGAACGCGTGCCGTCGTGAGGCGACGCTGCAGCATCTCTGCCTGCTGCCCAACATCAAAACAAAAGAGAGCAAAATAGCTGAAAGCTGAACGGGAGCCAAGCCTGCCGTATGAATGGAGGAAAAACAGCTGCATCATGAAAAAAAAGCTGCTGCTGCTGCTTCCACTCAGCACTGCAGCCATGAATCAACTCCCTTCACCTCTCCTCCTCCTCCTTTCACCTTCAAGTCCATTCATCCCTCTCTGCTGTGCCTTTTTACTCACTCCATTAATCTGCCTCCCTTCTCTCGACATCTATCCCCCTTCTCCTCCCTCCGCTCGCCCGCAGGCCTCTCTGCAGCTTCGCTGATGAGCCTGCAGGGATTAGCACCTCCCTCTCCACGAGCCTTTAAGCCCTGTGAGCTGGCCGTTGCTCATTGGTCACACCCTCCGTGTAAAACAAGGCCTCTTCAATTTCTACTTGTTACTGGAAACTGCAACGCCATCGTGAGTCAACAGCCCCCCTCGACTGATTTAAGGGTCTTAACTGTGTTAAAAACATGCCACAATATTAGACCTGCATGTTCAGCTGCGTGTTGATACAAATATCTAATCAGCCAATCACACGGCAGCAACTCAATCCATGTGATTGTGAGTAAAGGCGACTTGCTGAAGTTCACAATAGGAATCAAAATGGCAAAGAAATAGATTTAAATGACTTTAAATCTATTGAGACTTTGACCATGGTGATGCTGGGTCCTACCATGGTGATGTTGGGTCCTACCATGGTGATGATGGGTCTTTCCATGGTGACGTTGGGTCCTACTATGGTGACGTTGGGTCCTACTATGGTGACGATGGGTCCTAACATGGTGATGCTGGGTCCTACCATGGTGATGATGGGTCCTACCATGGTGATGTTGGGTCCTAACATGGTGATGCTGGGTCCTACCATGGTGATGATGGGTCCTACCATGGTGATGTTGGGTCCTACCATGGTGATGATGGGTCCTACCATGGGTATTTTGTGTCCTACCATAGTGATGTTGGATCCTATCATGGCCATTCTGGGTCCTACCACGGTGATGTTGGGTCCTACCATGACGTCAGCACTGTACTATAGTGGTTAGCACTGACACTGCACAGGAAGAAGGTTAATCTGGATCTGCCTGTGTCGAGTTTAAGACATTTAAAGGAGACAGAGAATCAAAATCTGTTTTTAACTTGTCTTTGTCGAGTATCGATAGTCAACCCGCATTGAAAAACATACGAAAAATCCCAGACATTCTGAACATCTCTAGTTCATTGAAATATCTATTTTAGAAATGTTCACCAGCTATTGGGCCAATCTGAACAACGGATACAGCCAGATTTTTTGGGCCTGATGTAAAATCTAACTTCTGTGCGTTGGCCAAAGCTGCAGAAAGTTGCTCTGTCCATTTTCCAAAGCTGCAAAGTCTCTTTTGAGTGGCAGCGAAGGCAGCCAATCAGCATCAAGTGCTTGCATTTCGTACTGAGGTTGCCAGTTAAGCCCAAAAGGACGCCAAATAGGTACAAAACCACGTGTTTAAAATCCCCCACCTAAAACAGCTTTCTGAGAGGTTTTTAGGAAACTTCTGAGGCATTACAGACCCAACCAAAATGTTGATGTCTATATATCACATCATAGAACTGGAATACCCTGTTCAACCATTCTATGTCACCTTTAAACTCTATCCTGGGTTGAGCAGCAAACCAGTGAAGGGAAGCTAAAGAAAAATATGATTTCCCATCATAGAATAGCACAGCACAGTGGCTTGGTGGTTAGCACTGTTGCCTCACACCAAGAAAGTTCCTGGTTCCAGTCTCCACAGAGAGGTTTTTGTGTGGAGTTACCATGTTCTCCCCATGCTTGCGTGGGTCCTCTCGGAGTACTCTGGCTTCCTCCCACAATCCAAAGCATGTTGGGTTAATTGGTATTTCTAAATTGCCCTTAGGTATGAGTGAGAGTGGTTGTTTGTCTACATGTGGTGACCTGTCCACGGCGTACCCCTGCCTTTTGCCTGAAGACAGCTGGGATAGACTCCAGCGGACCCTGTGACCCTACACAGGAATAAACGGGTATAGATAATGGGTCAGAACAGTCTCTGTTGCAGTTTGGATTAGCTGGAGGCTGTTCAGAGTAATTTCAGGACATCCTGTTAATGAGAACTTGCAGTGTTATAGCTGGAAGCTTGTGCTTCGTTTCTCTCCTGGTGTGCTGGAAGTTCTTGCCTGGAATCAAGGAGGTAGTTGACTTCAGGAGAACCTAATTCAGTTAATTAATTTCATCCACTCATTATCTAAACATTTCTTATTTAGGGTCAAATGCTTCTGCTGGAGCCAACTCTCTTCAGGTACAAGGCCAGGACAGGTAACCAGTCCATCGAAGCACACGCATTTAAAACAACAACCGTAAACTCTCATACTCATAAGTAAAGCTGTTTTAAAATACGAGGCGAGTAGTTTACAAAGGCGTTAGGATGACAAGAACAGAAAAAGAATAATCAAACTAATTTTAAAAAGCATAAAAATGCAAATGAACTTCATAATAAAACCATGAAAAATAGATGATGTTTCTCTGGAAGATGTTGGATTCTGTCAAAACATGTCAAAGGGTGTGTAAAACCTTCTTGTCTGAAAAATAAAGACAATGAAAGACAATGAAGACTATGAAAAATTGAATGTGACAAAAATTAACAAAATAAAAAGCTTAGATAAGTAAAAGCAGTGCAGCATAAAATTTAATGTAATTTTCACCTACACGCCATCTGGACCTGAGGCCTTGTTCCTGTTCAGTCCCTCCAGCTGTGTCTTCACCTGACTGACAGAGGCAGACGGGTGGGAGGGACATTTTTGTGGTGTGATTTTAGGGGAATAAAAAATTGCCATTTTACAACTAAGGTCAAAATGTTGCAAAAAACTTGGTATTTTCCAACAACAACAAAAACTTGTTATTTTAAGTTAAAAAGTCACAATTTTGTGACATTTGTGACTGTACGATTAATAGTCTTAAAAGTTGTTGAGAAAAAGAAAAAAGCTTTGACCATACAAAATGATTTTTAGTAGAAAAGTCTCAATTTTATGATAAAGGTTGCACTTTTTGCAGAATTTGAGATTTTATTACAAAAATTCACCAATCATGGCTTATTTACTTCAGTGTTTTTATATTTAAAAAGGTAGTTTCAGTACAAAAGCCTTAATTTTATGATAACAGTCAGGAATGTTGTGAAATTTGATATACTGTGACAAAAAAAAAAAAAAATCTTACATTAATCTTACACTTACATCCAGGTAGTGCATCATCAACGTCAGCCCGTGTCCAGAGTGCACATGTACCATAATTCATAGTTAAAAAATCATTATAAAGTGCTTTGCAGAACCTAAACCAGGTAAAAAGCTTACGTATAAGTGTCCCGCTTCAATGTTATAGACAGCAAGAATGGAAATCCCCTCAGAGTTTTATGCCGTCTTTGCACCAAAGCCTTCTGATGTAAACGTCTATGTTCTGTGTTTTGTGGTAATTCTCTGTAAACAGTGAAGCCAAACAACAGACGTAAAACATTTAGCTCTGCAAACATCTGCCAGCAAAGCTGAGTCGTTATTTTTAGAGCATTTCTGCTCATGGGAACCAACATCAGGAAAGTGGGTACATGCTTATTATTATCTTTAGCCGTGTCTTTTTAGTTCAAGTTTTAGATGATCATAACGCACATGAAGATATTTACTACTGTTAAAGGTGCTGCAGTTTCAGTTTTAGTCGTAAATATGGGCTGACCTTATCATAGATGCTGTATAACACTAGAAAAAAACAAAAAAAACATTCCTAACTGATCTCTGGGGGAAAAACAAAAAACAAAACAGAACAATGCTTTGCATTTATTAACCAAACACTCTGTTTTTCAAGTATATAATGTATTTTTATGTCGAACACAGATATCAAACTCCAGGCCTACGGGCCAAATCTGGCCCTCCACATCATTTTATGTGGCCCCCGTTGTCTTAAAAATAAAAGTGTATGCTAAAATTCATAAATTCACATTTTTGTAAAAGTCAGTTTTTTACCACAATTAAAAAACAAAACAAAAAAACAACTACAATATTAAGTTAAAAAGTCACAATTTTACATTAAAAGTTTGATTTTTACAATCAAAACATGCAATTCTAAAAAGTCATGATTTACAACAAAAAGTTAAATCTACAAAGAAAAATCTGCTTTTCCTGAAAATGTTGTGAAATCTGTAATTTTACAGGAAAAAGGACACAAAGCCATGATATTAAATTAAAAAGTAAGTCGATATTTTCCAACAAAAAGTTTTAGTATGAAATAAAAAAAAGGGCATGATTCTGCCAAATTTGTAACTTTACAGCAAAACGATGAGCTTAAACTACAGAAACATTTCAGTTTACAAGATAAAGTCATAATTTATGTTAAAAAATTTCAGACGTTTTGAATTATTTATTTATTTAACCACCATAAATTTGTGCTTTTGAAGCAAAAATTTGAATAATTCTCATCTTAAATCGTAATATTATGTCAACATTTTAGGCAACAAAATTATGATCTTTTACTTTTGCTTCATTAAACAAACAATTTTAGATGGATGGATGGATAGATAGGTAGATAGATAAATAGGGGGGTAGAATTACATTTAAACAGTCTTCCAGTCACATCTGGCACTCTGATGGCCACCATAATGCTGATGTGGCCTTCAATATAAATGAGATTGACACCCTGATGTATATGATACATTTTTTTGGAAACGTTTAAATTGTATCAATCGAGGTTATATCAATTGTGATGATGATAATGTTATATAAAATCTAAATGAATGAACTCCTCTGATTGGCTGTAGACTCCTAATGCTAATGTAGAACAAAGTAGCGGCAGCTTCTCTCTTCTTGCTCTCCGTTGTTCTACCACTCTGCATCCTTGTCAACTTATCTTTATGTGGGGCCTTATCCTTGTTTTTTGTTTTGTTTTGTTTTTTATCTTTGTCTGCTGCTCCCACTAACAGTTTGTGTTATTATTTCAACTTATCATAACAAGTGATAAAATCTTATCAGATGAAGCAGGACGGCATCCAGCAACGTTTCAAAACGAAGGAAAAAAAAGCTCAGCAGAAAAGAAAAATATGCAGAAAGACACAATTTGAGCAGAGAGTGAAAGAAAAGCTTGTACATGCAACAGTGAGGGGAAAAAAGTGTCAGAAAGAGTCTCCACCTGTCGGGCATCTGGAGCCTCAGAAGTGCTGCTTCCCTGTTTCCATGCAGTGGAAGGGGAGGGAAGTTGCTCCTGAAGGCGCTTTCACTGTCATCATTTTGCTGTTGTGGAGAAGCTCAGTGTTTACAAAAGTATTTAAAGGAAACTAAAAGTCATCAACAAGTGTCTTTCCGTCTACGTGGAGTGTCAGTTTTTAACTCAAGTGAACACTCCTCTAATCCTCAGGGGAGGGTCCCGTCACGTCACATAAATCTGGACGAGGCCTCTTCAACAAGCTACTTTAGTCTCCTAATCAAAGAGGAAAAAACAAACATACCAGGTTACTGCATTTCCTGCACATGGTCCTCCCAGTGTGTGTGTGTGTGTGTGTGTGTGTGTGTGTGTGTGTGTGTGTGTGTGTAAGGATGGTGTTTTTGAGTTGGAGTGTGGTCATCTGTGTGTGATTATTCATTATTTTAATGACATGCTGCACTGGTGAGGCGGCAATACCTTTCTCTTGAAAAGAAAAAAAAAGAAAGAAAGAAAAAAAGGTTTACTTTCCAGCTTCTGCTTTTTCTCCATGGCTGGATTGCCCGGGGAGATTGGCTTTCTCCAACTGTGTAACAGATACCATCTAAATCATTAGGGCTCATTCATGGCCATGTGCCACTCGGTGGCTCAGGTTCCTGTGACCCTGAGGTCAAGCGGCTGAGAGCTGCCTAACCTTCAGCACTTCCTTTGAATATTAACTGGGTGGTTATGCAGTCAAAAGTCCTGATGAAGAACATTGGTTCATTTAGATAATGGTCAATCAGGCAGAGCGGCGAGGAGTTCAGTGATCTCTGGGGGATGATTGCCTTCATGTGGCTCACATAAGAACACGTTTGAAACTTAAGCATCAGCTGGGGTGCTTCCTTTTTCATCTCAGTTTTACATTTTTACTATTTTATTTTATTGCAGAAATGGGCTCCTGTTCAGTCACAGCCTCCTGATCATGACATTTGGATTTTCAATAAAAATCACTTTTCTTGAACTCTTGAACTTAAACATGCGATTGGCGCACTTGAAACGTGCAGAGTATGTAAGAGTCTGACCTAAAGAATCTGCTGGTCCTCCTTTGTCTTGTTCAAATTCTGGTACTGGCACTGGCACTGGTGTCCATCGCTACTTTGCAGGTGATTTGTTGAACCATCTAAAAAAAAATGGAGTTAATCTGTGAATTAGGAATCACCAGTGTTGACTTTAACCACAACCGAAGTCCATCTATGTTTACGATGCAGAGTCGTCCAGATGGTTCTGACAAACCTAGATGGGTTCTCATCCTGGTTGCGAATTTGCAAAAAAATATAATAAAAAATGTCAAGAATGCAACTGCCTGGCAAAGTACAGCTTGATCGCATTAGGCATCACGGAGAAATGGATGGGAGGCATAGCGCAGATTTCTTAGATACTGAGCCTTCTTTGCTGCGGTCAGACACTTCCACGCAGAGCTGGAGCGGTGCCATCCTAAGCTTGAACGCATGTCAATTACAGCCACATTCTCCTCAACCTCAGTGAGTAAATAAACACCCTGAGACCAGCGGCTAATCATCACCGCCACTTTTGTCTTATTGTGGAATCTCAATGATACATTGAAAGTGCATGCAGGCAGCCCTCCACTATAAATAGTTGCCAGCAATCAAATGAAATAAATGGACTGTCAGAGCACAAGTATTTACAAGCACAACAAAATTTTAAGTAATTAGAAGTAAATTTGTTGCATTTCTGAGTAAGTGGTAGCAGATAGGCCTCTGACAGCGAGGCAGTGGTGTGTGACTAGTTGATTTAAAGCAGCGAAGCCGGCCAGGTCTGAGTAAATCCCTCAGATCCAGCAACAAAAAAAATAAAAAATAAAAAAAAAATCCCAGTCCACATCCCACCCCAACCACATCTCAACGAGGAAAGAGGCTAAAGACATCTGCTACAGGCTATTACACACACTTAGCCGCACATCAAGGAGTAATTGTTCGCTTTGCCACTCCTGTTAAACTCCTTTCAAATGTATGTTTGTTAATTATCTTTTGCCCTTTGAGGGATTTTAAACATCTCGCTCAGTGCCAAGCATTCGAACGCTTTCAAGTTGTTTATGGAAAAAAGTAAATTGTGACTTACACGAGAAACTGGAATACGTAATGGAAAATTGATGAGGATACCATTATCCAGCGCTCGTTTAAAAGAAGAAGAAGAAGAAGGAACTTTAGCATTTCAGTGATTCGTGATATTTACCACATTACTATATTTGTGCACCATATGACATGATTTATACACAATCATGTGATAATTTACATCTTGATGGCCTCATTCGTGTGGCTTACTGAGGCGGATTTGCAAAACCCGCCTCGCTGATTACAGAGCAAACTGTTGAGCTAAAACAATGCGCTGTCATCAGCGAGAGCAGGGAGAAACTCTTTATAATCAAGAGTTATTTTTAGGGGTTTTGAATCTTTCATTTAGGAAAACGGTGGCATTTCTTCAAATTCTATCTTTGTTGCAAATCTTAAACAAGAAGTGCAAACAAAAGGACGGAGTAAATGAAGGAGAGGGCGCATCATGGTGACGCTTGGATATATTTGTTGCGTTTTACAGAGTTGACAAATGCTCCATGTGGTGGCGAACCCCACCTCTGGTCCCTAAGAAACACACACACACACACCACCCCCCCATACCAACCCCTTTTGGGGCTACTCAATGGGGACGATAATCAAATGGCCGAAAAGGAATGATTTGCTTAAAGCAAAACCTCAAAAATAAACAAACCATTACGTTGTGCAGCGGGAGAGCCGGGTTAGCGCTTCTAATTCAGGTGAATTACAGACAAATTTCCCCTGGCTGGTACACTTCCAGCTGTAATAACACGGAGCGGCTGGTCAACAATCTGGCCTGCACAGTGTCCACGGGTCGCCATAGCAACACCTCGCGCAGGAGACCTGACTCCTGAGAGAAAATAGAGCATACATTAGAATTATATAAATATGAATATACGTTCTCTTTTTTTCCAGATCAGTCTCACAGAAAAAGGAGTGCATCTAATAATGACCATGAGTTTATCATAGAAATACACCTGAGCAAGTAGGCTTTATTTTATTTTATTTTTTGTTACATCAAATAACCCTTGAGCATCTGTGCTGGTGTGTATGTGTGTGTGTGTGTGTGTGTGTTCAGGATGCAGGACAGTCCTTGACATAGACAAGGCAGGGTGAATTTCTGCTTTCTTTTCGAGGAGCTCCGTGTTTATTTTCTGTTTCTTCGGTTTCAAAGAGTGGGCACCACACTGCACATGAATGATTAAAACGAAAATGCTTTGATTGAACACTGTTTTTCCAGCCTGTGGCACAATCGTTTGCGAGTTTTGTCCTTTTATAGGGATTTTAATGATATGTTGGGAACACTTGGCCCTAATTGGTGTGTTACAGTAGGTAAACCTTCGTAAGTAAATAAATACACAAAAAGCTAAGTAAGCAATACGCACCAGCCCTCAGCTGAAGCTCAACAAAGGACTGTTCGCGTTGAAGTATCAGTTTTAATTTCATTTGAAGGAGTGCTGGTTTTAGCGAGCGTCGTCTACCTGTCCCTCTCAGGAAAACCAATTAAAGTGACTTTGGCGCTCTGTCACACATCAACAACAATGAAACCTAACTAACCATGGAAAAGGCAGTGAAAGCAGCACATGAACTTTGCTCTTTGGGTCCCTGGTTAAGCTGCTTTCATGACACCGGCCAGGATGACTCTTCTTCTTGAGTCTCTAAATCCCCCCGTTAGCTCTGGGAACGACATTCATTGTTGTTGATGTGTGACTGTTGTTGCAAGACCCAACCAGGACGGGAATCCAGAACTACTACTACAGCTACTGGCTGTTGTTTTCTTTTCTTTTTTTTTTTCTTTGCCAATAACAGGGACATAAGACCACAAGAGTTAGGTCATAGATGTCAAACTCAAGGCCCCTGTGTGAGATCTTTAATGGTGTATGATTGTCAGAAAATAAGTGTGTACGCTGCATTATAGCGTTCACTGAAATGAACAGTTTAGCAGTTTTGTAAAAGTCAATATTATATAACAATTTTACAATCAAAACATGCAATTCTAGAAAAGTCATGATTTACAACAAAAAGCTGAGTTAAATTTATATAAAATTAGTTCATGAGATTAAGCCTGAAAAAGTTCAAATTTTCAGATTTTCTGGACAAACATTTATTTAGATAAATAGTTGAACATTTTCACCAAAAATGTGTGATTTTGGAGCAAAAGGTCTCACAAGAAGTATGAAGCTCTAATTTTAAGACCTTAAATTGTAATTTTAAGTTTACTAAAAAAAAAAAAGTGATCTTGCAAAGACTTTCTCAACAAAATTTTGTTTACTTAAACAGTTGTTAAGATAGATAGATAGATAGATAGATAGATAGATAGATAGATAGATAGATAGATAGATAGATAGATAGATAGATAGAT
>JBAMYA010000024.1:16856461-16875104 GCA_037176975.1 Arrhamphus sclerolepis | reverse complement strand
CAGCTGTGTTGCTGCATGGTTGGAACAAAAACCTGCAGCCATACCGGCCCTTTCACGGATCAGTTTGACACCCCTGCTTTAACTGTAACCATGGTGATGATGTGCAGGCCTGTGTGTTTGCATTAGCAGTCAGGTGACAACAACTGTATTCAAGTAATACTGCGACATTATCAACACTGGATGCCACCGTGACGTCCTGCGGTGGCGTCCAGTGGACAGGTGCAGGGAAACGCCAGGATGGTCAGAAGATGGAAGGTGTGTCCCAGGCCTCAGTGGTAGAAGAAATCTTTGACCTGGTGAAATAAAGGTTCATAAAATAAATAAAAGCAATGATCTTACTTCTGACAGAAGAGCTGCCCGCAGTTCCTGCAGTGGTGGCGTCGCTCCGTGAGCGAGAAGCGAACCGTGCACCCGGAGCAGCTGTCCACCACCTCGTCCTTCACCCAGTGGTCCGCCGCCGAACGGCCCGGTTGGTCGCTCACCGACCAGCTGAACACTCGGCCACGGCCGTCACCAATCAGGATCTTACTGTGGTCCCTACAGAGACGGGAACATTACAGGAAGAAAAAAAACAGATGGGAGAGGTCGGATGTGAATTCTGGTTTTGTCGGAAAATGTCACCACCTAGTGGCTGGCTGTTGAAGTAGCTGTGGTGATGTCTGCAGGTCCTTCTGGCACTTTTTAATATGATGCTGATGTAGCTTTACAAAGATAAACTGAGATGAGTGAAAGAGGTGATGTTGAGAAAAAACAAGGAAAAGGAAGCTGAAACCATTTCTGGAAAATGAGATGATCATGAACTTCTACTTGGAACATTTATGAGGAAACATCAGAAAGTGGAATAACTGAGGGTGGTTTATGTCACAAATTCAGGATTCAGCAAATGTTTGAAAAAGGTTTTAGAGCAGAAGGTCACTAATTTTTGTCAAATTAACTTTTTTTTGTTACTTTTGGACAAAAAGTGAAAATTATATAATATCCGAAGTTTTACATCTGTTGTAATTTCATGTCAAAATGTTGCAAAGAGTTGATTTTTTTCCAACAAAAAAATTTAAGTTAAAAAGTCACTATTTTGTTACATTTGTGTGAACAAAACATTTAATTCTGCTGCAAAGTTGGACCTTTTAACACAGAGCGGTCAGTGTGGATCTGCTCTGTCTTTTTTGGCCACCTAGTGGTCAGTGGAGGAACTGCAACAAAACGTACTTCCTGGATGAGCATTGACTTCCAAGTGGGGGGTGTTTTTTTTTCATTTGGGGAAATCTGACAGCATAGCTGGATGAAGAAAAAAAAAGAATAACTGGCCCTTTAACAGTAACCACGGTGATGATGAGATCCTTTAATGGTAACCACGGTGATGAAGCGGTCCTTTAACAGTAACCACGGTGATGATGCGGCCCTTTAACAGTAACCATGGTGATGATGTGGCCCGGGATGAAATGAGAGTTTGACACCTTGAAATGGATTTAATTCGACTAACGTTGATCAGCTCTCCTGTTCTGTTAAAGGACGAGCACGGAGACACTCATTCTTACTTGGAGATGGCGAGGGACGTGATCTCAGCAGGGTGAGCGTTGTCTTTGCGATCGAACGCCGTGTGCATGGTGAGTTTGCTCCGGAAGACCAGCTGGCGCTCCCATCTGTGGCCTGTGCATGCAAAACACACAAACACTCTCATCAGATCATTGTTATAATCGTTGGGTCTGTCGCCGTGGCGATGATCCTATCGCACACCCACCTGCCCTGAGCTGGTGGTATGGCCGCGCTTCCATGACGGAGGGGTGCAGGTGCTGAGGCGCCGAGCTCTGATGGGGGTGAGGACCTTTGGTTTGCCCCTCGGAGTAATTGACAAACACGAAGCCGTCCTTCTCGTCTATGCTGAGGGTGTCTGACCAGCGGTGGGAGTCGTCGGAGCCGCTGTCCATAGACCAGGACGCTCCTGTGCGGGCTGATGGACCTGATGGGCGTCCGTTGGAGAGTGAGAACGGCGGTCCATACCGGAGTCGGAGACAGCGGGTCGGTAACTCACCTCTGGGTCTGTGGACGGCGCTGCCTGGCTGGCTGCCCCCGCCGTTGGACGGGTTGCGTGGCGCTCTGGGCTCCTGACTCAGGCTGGGCTCGTCTCCGTCAGACTCGCTGCTGTCATCGTCGCCATTGTGACTCTCGCCGCCCTCTAAGAGGCCAAGAAAGAGACACGTAAACTCCTCCTCCTCCCTGAACGGCTGAAGGTGATGCACGAACACGACGCCGTGACTCACCGATCTTCTCGTCACCGCAGCAGTCGGACACGTCGGGCTCCACCGGCTCTGGAGCAGGGGTTTCTGGGACTTGGAGGAACTCCATCCTCCAAAACTACAGAGACATTTTTGAGCAAAATTACGACACCTGAAAGAGACCGAAACGAGAACGTTGTGATCTGTTTGGATCAAAGCGGGATAGGTTACCCTGACGACGCCGTCCGAGTGTCCGGTGACGATGACGTTCTGCATGTCCCACTCGTTCATCTCCGACACGCAGCAGCACAGGATCTGCTGGCTGCGGCCCGTGAAGGTGTTGGCGCTGGCGATGGGGCTGCCGTTGATGCTCCACACGTGAATGTAGGTCCCAGCGCACGAAACGACGTCGCCCTGCGGACGCACAGCGACTGACGTGAGCTCCCACGATCGGAAGGGGGGGGGGGGGAGAACGGTGTGGGGGTGTGGTTTCTGTCCAAACTCACCGTCAGTTCGTTGATGCACAGGGCGGAGATCGGCGCCCGGTGACCCCGGAGCTGCGTGACGAAGGAGAGCTTGTTGAGGTCCCAGATGATGCAGGTTCGATCCCGGGAGCCGCTGACGATGATGTGGTACGCTGACGACGCCGTCAAGCACGTAACGGCGTCCGTGTGGCCGAGTAACGCCTGGCGAAGAAAAGCAGAGAAAGATGAGCTTTATTTGGAGTTTCTTCCTTCAAGCAGAAGAAGAACGAAAAAACAAAAAAATCAATATCCATCACTATGAGTGATCGTCCTGATCAACGGTTTCTGATCGTATGGATCAACGGTTTTCTGATCGTATCGTCCGGATCAATGGTTTCTGATTGTCCGGATCAATGGTTTCTGATCGTCCTGATCAACGGTTTCTGATCGCCCTGATCAACGGTTTCTGATCGCCCTAATCAATGGTTTCTGATCGTCCTGATCAATGGTTTCTGATCGTCCTGATCAACGGTTTCTGATCGCCCTGATCAACGGTTTCTGATCGCCCTGATCAACGGTTTCTGATCGTCCTGATCAACGGTTTCTGATCGTCCCGATCAACGGTTTTCTGATCGTATCGTCCGGATCAATGGTTTTCTGATCGTATGGATCAACGGTTTCTGATCATCCGGATCAACGGTTTCTGATCGTCCTGATCAACGGTTTTCTGATCGTATCGTCCGGATCAATGGTTTCTGATCGTCCTGATCAACGGTTTCCGATCGTCCGGATCAATGGTTTCTGATCGTCCGGATCAACGGTTCCATTCAGCCTCAGCAGGCTTTTCTGCAAATGTGGAGACGGAAAATAAAACTCTCCTTCAGAAACTTCCAGAATTTTCTTGATCTAATTCTTGAATAATTATAATTTTAATACAATTTTTAGATAAATTTTATAAAGTCGTAATTTCTGTTTTTGTGAGTTTATGAGCCATAAACGAGTTTTAAATCTGCAAATTTAAGTTTGTATAAAGTCATAATTTCTGACTTCTCTCTTTCAGTTTTTTGTACTTTAATTTGCAAGTTTACAAAGTTTATAAAGATATTTCTGAGTTTCTTCAAACAAATTTGAGTTTCAGATTTATTTTAATTAATTTTGCCAGTTTATAGTTATTTTTCTTCAGTTCATCAGTTAAATTTTGTTTTTTTTCTTGCAGGTTTATCTTTTTCTTGTAGATTTAGAGGTTTATGAAAAAAAGCTTTCTCATATTTACAAATTTATAAAGTCACAATTCGTTAGTTTTCTCTTCCAAATTATGAAGTCAGAAATTAAAAAAAAGTTTTTTCCCTCCTTTTCCCTCCTCCTGTCTCTGATTGGCTGGACTAATGAGCGTTATGGTTTGTCAGAAGCTCCTCCCCAGGCGTTCTCGATGTTCTTACCTGCTTGAGAGTCAGTGACTTGGCCCTCTCCTTGGACGTTCCCGTCTCCCACACACAGATGGCGGTGCTGGTGCCGCCGGTGATGACCAGCTTCGGGTTTGGACATATGGCACAGAGGATCTGACCCCACTCTGACAGGCACTCGTAGACCACCAGCGCCTGAAACCAGGAGGAAACTCAAAATCAACCGAATCTCCGTCACCGCTGGCAGCGACTGAACACGACAAACAGATTTATCTTTTATTCTCTCTTAAGATCAGGAAGAAGAAGCCAACGTTACAGGCCAGCTGTGCAGCTGAAGCAGGAAACTCTGAACCTGGAATCAGCTGCAGGCTGGACTGTAAGTGCATTTTCACTGGACCACCAGCAGGGGGCAGTGTGGCCTTTCAGGTGTTTTTATTTTCCTCTTGTCAGTTTCAAGGTGACATCAAGAGGAAACCTGCAGTAATCCGTGCACCAGTTGGTCGTTTTTACCGATAAAAGTCAACGACTCTTTACAACCAGAGCAGGGAAACGTCACTCAGAGACTCGAGAAGGACGCTGGTTGTTTAAAAGAGAAAATGTGAAGACAGAACGAAGACAGCTGCAGCTGCAGTGATTATGAAGTGATCTGAGGGTGTAAATCTCTGGGGGACGGACTGTTCTAGCGGCTGTTGGTCCTGACCTTGTCCGATTCATAGTTAGCCAGACGACAGCTGAGGTCGGCGTAGCCCCAGGCGAAGGTCTTGCTCCAGGTGGGCGGGGCCAGGACTTTGTTTTGCTCGACGGCAAGGATGCCCTTATCGGTGCAAACAATCTGTCCCACGGGCTC
This sequence comes from Arrhamphus sclerolepis, assembly GCA_037176975.1. NCBI lineage: Eukaryota > Metazoa > Chordata > Actinopteri > Beloniformes > Hemiramphidae > Arrhamphus > Arrhamphus sclerolepis. The sequence continues at coordinate 16,870,177 of JBAMYA010000024.1, read as the reverse complement.
CTTCAGCTCTGGGCAGGGGGGACAACGACACAAAGACATATGAGTCCAAAACCTGATGTAACCATGGTAACATCTGCTCATCATCCAAATGATTCAGTGTGGAAAAAGTAAATGTACACGTAAATATCCCTTTCTCTGAGTCGGCCAGCAGCTCGGCAGAGAGAAGTACTTCATTTTGTATCAAAATAAAACTTACCTGCTGCATGCTAATACCAGGTGTTACCTTGGGAACACACACTACAAAAACTGATTTCTAAGTTAAAAAAAAGAAAAAATAAGCTAGTCAAGTATTTTTTACAGAAGAAAAACTGTCTCATTTTAAGAAAACTGTATCTAATTTCCAGAAGTAAATTTCTCTTACCCCACTGGCAGTTTGTTTTTGCTTAATAAAAGATAACTTGACTGGACTGGGGAATAATATTAGGCTTCTTTTTAGAAGGGATGTTTTAGCAGTGCAATCATTTTTATTTTTAGAAAGAAAAGAATAACCGCCCCTTTAATGGTAGCCTTAACTGTGTGACTATATATGAGCCAGACTTCAGTTCTATGACCTCATAACGCCCTCTGATAGTTGAAAGTCTCTGTTTACCTTTAACAGGTGCTAGAGAAGGTCTGAGATTGTCCAGGTGATGGAAGAAGATCTTGTCGCTGTTGGAGTTTGGGGGGACGCTGACGACTTCGCCGTTGGCTTTGCTGCGGACCCGTTTAGGAGGGTGGGGCTTCTTGAACAGCTGGAACACACGTCAATGACATGAAGGAAATATGGCGGCATCACCTAAGCCTTCTTGTCCTCCAACCAATCTGTTTACTGCATTCTACAACCTTTTATTACTTCCTTTACAATGTTTTATTCTTCTTTTCAAACTGTGATTTTATGTCTTTTTTCACCTTTGTAAAGCACAAATAAAGTTGCCTAAGAACGTTTAAAAACCGAGGGACGGTGCGATCGGTTTCTCACCTGTTTGGGGATTTGTCCGAAGTTGTTGATGAAGCCGATGGTGGCCGTCTCCTTGAGCGGGTCGTTGATGTTGTAGATGTCTACCTGGCCCTCGTAGAACAGGTGGTGGAAGACGTTGACCGCCTCCACGGCGGGGGGGCCCTGCTGCTTGTAGCCGAAGATCAGGTCGATCCACTCGTGCAGGTGGGCGGACACGTAGTCGCACTCCAGCGCCTGCAAACGCCAACGGGAAGGTGAGTACAAAGAAAGCTCAGCGCGGGACTTGTCCTACGGCGGTCAGCTCCCCACCTCTCTGTGGACTCTGATGAACTCCCGGGGGTCGCCCTTGGCCCAGGGTGGGAGGATCACGTCGCCCAGCTTGGTGCCGTTCTGCTTAGCGCCTGTTGGTGAAGCGATAAATGAGTCACAAAGACCAAAATAAAGTCTTCGGCCGGCCGGCGCTCCCGGCGGATACTGACCCAGGTCGAAGTTGTTGGAGTTGAGCATGAACTCTGGCAGGTAGAAGAACTCCGGGATGAGCTCCTTCACGTCGGCCATGTTGTGTTTGGAGGCGGAGAGCCACGCTTCACGAACGCTGTGGAACATCCGGTCGGCCAGGTCAAAGTGACCGCCCTGAATCACCAATAAAAACAACCAGGTAGAAGTTTTCAGCCCCTGGTCCACAGAACCGCTGCTTTAAGGTGGAATTACGGAGATGGAGAGCAGCTGCTTTAAGGTGGAATAACTGAGGTGGAGAGCGGCTGGTTGATGGGTGGGATTATACAAGAAAAATATGGTAATTTAGTTTAGTTATAAAAGCTGAATTTTATAATAAAAGTTGCGAAATTTGTGATTTGACCACAAAAAAAGACTTTTATTAACAAGTCCAGGAACTCTGACAACACAGCTGGTGGAGAAAGTAAAAGAATAAGCGTCCCTTTAACGGTAACCATGGTGATGATGTGGCCCTTTAACTGTATCCATGGTGATGATGTGGCCCTTTAACTGTATCCATGGTGATGATGTGGCCCTTTAACGGTAACCATGGTGATGATGTGGCCCTTTAACTGTATCCATGATGGTGATGATGTGGCCCAGGAGGAATTAGAGTTCTACGGTGTAGATCAGAGCCACATCTGGACAGATGCCAGGTCTGAAAACGAGCCATATGACTCTAAAGCCTGCTGCTCATTTAATGCGACACACACGAGGGGAAAAGACAATGTTTATGTCTCTTCATCACTTCCTGTGACTGGGTAGCAGCTAATAATAAACTAGCTGACCAGCGTTGGTACCAGTAAGAGCGGTCAGACGAGGACCAAACCTGGAGTCGGAGGAAGATCTGAGTGAAGGGCTCCATCCGGACCAGATAAGAGGCCACGATCATGGCCGATGAGTAGTGAGTGCCGTAGTGGTACGCCGGGGTTTCACCTGGAACCAGAGAAATGTACCGACATTTACTTCCCTCGATGAGTGGAAACCAGTTTGTAATGTTCTGAAGCTCATCTGACAACGTTATTACAAGTTCCTGAGAACTTGGAGATGGTGAATGCGGGGTCTGGTCTCACCGTTGGGGTCCTCCCAGTCTTTGTACCTCTTCTTGTACTGCGTCAGCCGGTCGTCCGTCTGGGCGCCCATCGGCTTGGCGAGGTTACGGAAGGTCTTGGGGTTGTTCAGGTCCAGTTCCTGATTTAGAAACACCGACACAGCAGGATTGTGAGTCCAGGATGGGTGCTACTGGTAGCAGACTATTGGTACCTGCTGGTTACTTTTGTTTAGTTTTTATTGATAGCAGAGAAAAACGCTGGTCCACCTCAGAGTCATAGTCGGCCAGGATCCAGGGAAAGACGGGATACTGCATCAGGTCGTTGTAGGAGCGTCCGGCCAGCGTGTTCAGATGCATCAGGTACTGGAAGTTACTGATCTCTCCTCGCTGGAAGACCAAATCACAGATTTATCAGGCAGGTTTTGATGTGAAGGAGCTGCTGAAAAGTAGCCTCTGCTGCTTACCTCCCATCTCTGAGTCACCGACTTCTCACCAACCAGCGTGCTGAGAAGTCCAGACCTGACGGACAGAAGAGACGGCGGTGAGTTCAGGTCAGACTTTATCAAAACCTGCTCATTAATTCAATTCAGTTCAGTTCTGTTTATACTGTCTATTTACAACAAAGTTCAGGGTTCTCCCCAGTTCACTTTTTGACAGTACAACTGCCGATTTTTGTGTTTTTGATCACTACTGCCATCATCTTTTCTTTATTTTTATTTGTTCTACCCATTTTAAGCACCGACTGACCGCTGGCCATCAGCTCATCGTGAATCAATCACTAACTTTGTTTCTACAGGCGGTCCTGAGTCACGTCCAGTAAGGATTTATTTAGGCGTGTTTTTGGTGATCGTAGGTCTAGTTTATCAGATTATTGAGTTTCGGAAGCACGAAGGAATCTCCAGCTACAACCACGTGCCTTCATGAAAACCTTCGTGTTTACGTGTTTACATGTGGATGAATTGACCCGAGACCAGCGAGAGGTCATTAGGTCCTGTTTTCATTGGACTTTACATGGTTTTAGAGACAATAAAAGAGCAATCACTTTTTCTGAATCTGATTAATACAAGTTTGATGATAGCTTGAAATTTTAGCTGCGTTGTGTCACTTTCGATCAAGAACATGGGGTACTTGTTCAATTAATTAAAACCTTTGAGCTGGGCCAGAAGCCAAGTCTGTTATTGAGAAGTAGCTGTTCACTGGAAATGTGTGGGAGGACCCTGCGCGTATATATTATATATATTTATTATATACATGAATGTCCAATCAGAGTCTGTTGGGAAATTGTTGCACAATTCCCGGTGGCGCAGAGGCGAACAAGAGCTATGGACAACCCTGAAGTTGTCTCTGAGAAACCCAGAGCATAACCCCTGAGGACATGGCGTAGCCTAACTGTGGCAAGAAATGAACAAAAATACAAATATCTGGTATAAAAATATCTAAATATAAATAACCATGCAGCGGTCGGAGGGTGGACTCCAGGTCGGCTGCACCAGCAGGTGTGGAAGGTTTGGGAGGTAATTAATTATAGCAGAATGTGTGAAAATGTAGTAAAGACCAAAATTAAAAGACAGTAAAACATTTTTGATATCTGCAGACTGTCTAAGACATTTGAGAGCAGTTAAAAAAAAAGAAGCCCAAAAGAACCAAAACAATCCTCAAATAGTAAGTCAGCCGTATACTCTCACTTCAACAAAATTCTCTTTCTTGAAATGGGTCTGGTTCTGTCGTTTCCACCGGTACACAACGTACCAGACCAATCGCTACGGGGCTGGGGATGAACTTCATACAAAGACTGCAGACTGACTGCAGGATAAATGCTCATTGGCTGCAAGATAAATGGAGACTGACTGCAGAATAAATGCAGACTGACTGCAGGATAAATGCAGACTGACTGCAATGTAAATGCAGACTGACTGTAGGATAAACACAGACTGCACAAAAAATGCAGACTGACTGCAGGATAAATGCAGTATGAATGCAGATTGAGTGCAGTATGAATGCAGATTGAGTGCAGGATGAATGCAGTATGAATGCAGAATGAATGCAGTATGAATGCAGAATGAATGCAGGATGAATGCAGGATAAATGCAGGATAAATGCAGAATAAATGCAGGATGAATGCAGTATGAATGCAGGATGAATGCAGTATGAATGCAGTATGAATGCAGAATGAATGCAGGATAATTGCAGTATGAATGCAGAATGAATGCAGGATGAATGCAGAATGAATGCAGGATGAATGCAGAATAAATGCAGGATGAATGCAGAATGAATGCAGGATGAATGCAGAGTGAGCTTAGAACAAACGTGGAGTTGATAACGTTTGGATCAACACATTTTTTACTGCCTGGTTGTATGTCTACTCAGCAGCGTCAAAGTCAGATCCAGAGGAATCAGACTGAATGCTGGTATGAAAGCTGTCTCACCCTTGTTCTACGCTGGTGTTGGGTCTCTGTCCTGAAACTGACTCTGAGCTGTCGGCCAGAGACGGCACCACCGCCAGGAACCTGCAGGAGATTCAACATCAAACGTTGTTGAGGTCAGACTCACTGATGGAAAGGAATTAAACGTCTATACTCTTGAATTTCTGTCAAACTCTCTATATGTTATTTATTATTGTAATAAAAGTCAACATTTTTCTTTAAATTTACAATTTATAAATGTGTTCATTTAATTTAAAAGATTTAATTATATGATAAAGGTCTTTTGTGATTTTATGATAAAAATTAACTTTTTTTAAATGAAAAATAGATGAAATATTGTGAAATTTGCCATTTAATGACAAAACTTGAGTTTTTACAAAAAAAAGTTTTAAAAAACTAAATCTTCAATTGTACAGTAAAAAAATTCGGATTTCAGCACAAAAGCCTCAATTTATGATAAAAGTCATGAAAGTTATGTTTCTGTGGCAAAAATACATTTTTAAAATAAAAAATAGTGATTTGCAAAAGTCGCAATTATTTTTAACAAAACCTTTTTTTTCCAAATTTGCAATTATACAAGAAAAAATTTGTATTTTAGTTTTAAAAGTCACAAAATTTATAAGATTTGCAATTTGGTGACAAAAAGATATGATCTCGCAAAATTTGCCATTTTACAAAAAAAAGTACTTTTTTTTTGCAAATATTCAATTGTGCAAGAAACATTTAGTGTTTTAGTATAAAAATTTTGAAATGTGTAATAAAAACATTTTTTATAAAAAAAAAGATCATACAGGAAAATGTGTGATTTTAGCAGCAGCACCTTTGGTAAACTTTGTTGCGGACGCCCTTCTGGAAGGCCAACAGGTAGTTCCTGCCGTCTGCTGAGAAGACTTCCACGGCCATCGGCTGAAAGGAAGAAGAACCCAAACTCACATGAAGTCGCAGCTAAACCAGATCGGAGGTCTGGACAAGACCTCACGTCTGTGAGGAAACGCTGTCGTTAAGTTCACCTGCAGCAGGTAGCGTCTCTTATGGACCTCCTTGATGTCCTCGTAGGCGAAGATGCTGCAGGTCCTCTTCAGCTGGCTCTGGCCTTGCCTCGCTCCTCTGGGGATGATGGCCTCGTGGAGACTGGACGGACAACACACACAGATGCACTCAAGACCTGTCAATCCGCTTCAGCTTCCACAAAACTGGGAATAAACTGGGAATGACGACGATAACAGGCAGCAGGAGCTCTAACGTTAACCACCTGTTCCCCGGCCGCACCGTGGCAGCCCACCGCTCTGGGCCCAACAGCCCAGATGGGTCAAACGCAGAGAATGATTAATAATACTATACAAAAAATAAGAAATAAATAATAAAGTAGTACCTCTAGAGGTTTTGGTGTCCTGGGCCAGATTATGGTTTGGATCATCATTATCTAGCTGCGATTATAAGTTACTAAAATAAAATAAGCTGTAATACAATTAAATAGTTGACATGCATCCAACTCAAGATCAAATCAGGCTCATCACTCCGTTTATCTGGACCGTTGGAGCGTTTAAAGACGACATTTCAATGTGACTGACATGAAAAAGTGGAATAACTGAGGTGGAGAGCAGCTGGTTTATGTCAGGTTTAAGTCAGGATTTAGAAAATCTATGCAAAAAATTACAACAAAAAGTTGCTCATTTTTGTCAAAACTAGTGATTTTTGTATATATATTTTTTTCTCACAACAAAAATGAGTTATTTTCAAGCAAAGAAAATTTAATTACATAAAAATTTTGGAGTTTTACAACAGTTTTTTTATGTCAAAATGTTGTAAAAAGATGAATTTTAAACTAAACTTTTATTTTATAACAATGATGTTCGCTTTTCTGACAAATAGTTGAAATTATACAAAAGTAGCAATTTTATGACTCTATTTTATGTCAAAATGTTGCAAAAAAGTGAATACTTTCTGACATTTTTTAGAAAAACTTTAAGTTAAAAACACAGTTTTCTGACATTTGTGGTTGTATGATAACAAATCCTGGTTGATGGAAAAAAAAAAACATTTTATGGCAGAATTTGCTTTTCTTTTTCTTTCTTTTTTCTTACAAAAAAAGGTCAAATATCTTGTTTTTGATAATAGATAATTTTCTTTTGATAGATAGATAGATAGATAGATAGATAGATAGATAGATAGATAGGGATTTTATTACAAGAGTCTCAATTTTATAATATGAATGTTCTTTTTTGGTATACTATTATTGTGGTTTTATGACAAAAATGCACTTTGTTGTTCTTTCTAGTCCAGGAATTAGCAGGAAATCTGACAATGTAGCTGGTTGAGAAACTAAAGAATAAACTTTAACAGTAACCATGGTGATGATGTGGCCCTTGAACAGTAACCATGGTGATGATGTGGCCCTTTAATGTAATCATGGTGATGATGTGGCCCTTTAATGTAACCATGGTGATGATGTGGCCCTTTAACGGTAACCATGGTGATGATGTGGCCCTTTAACGGTAACCATGGTGACGATGTGGCCCTTTAACGGTAACCATGGTGACGATGTGGCCCTTTAACGGTAACCATGGTGATGGAATAGTTGGACACCTCGGACTGACGTCATGGTGTTAATCGCTGCTGAAATGAGCCCAGGTGGTGCATGGGAGATAATTTAATTAGTTTGCAATTCTGCTGTATCTGAACATAAAAAAAGATCACCTGTTACCTGTAGACATGTGACATCATCAACTCAGCTGCGTTTTTTTTTCCTCATTAATCTACATGGAAACAGTCTAATTTCTATGTTGGATTGATTAAAGATGATTAAATTCAGCTGAATCTACATAATTATCAGTATTCTATTGGGTACTGTGTATTTAAATCACTTTAAACGTCGTCATGGCTGCTGTTGCTTCAAGTCATCCAGTTCATCAATTTGATGCCAAATAACGAGCTAATTAATTCATCGTTTCGGCCTTTAAAGTTGAAGTGCGTCTGTTCGAAACTGTCTGTGAGCTTCGGGGAACGTAAAACATGAAAAGGCCTGAGGGGAGCGAACGAGCTGCAGCAGCCATCTGCTGACGACCGTTCTGCGTTTGGCTTTGTTCCAGCGGCGCCGAGGGACAGAGGATTTCTGTTTTAGGGGGTGAGCTTCCTAAAAGAAAAAATACATAAATATGTAAAAAGCTTCGCTGACTTTCTCCACACATGCTCCGTGAGCAGCATTACGTCATCCCAGCAGCCCAGAAACTGCCACTGCAGCGGCCAGAAGGGATGACATCATCCTCCGAGGAAGAAAGTTGCCCCGGCCCGGATACGCAGAGGCGTGGACCTACGTGGGCGGCAGCGTGTCGATGTCCCTGATCTCCCTGGACACGGTCATGGTGTAGCCGTCGATGACGTAGAAGTGCTCCTTCCCGAACAGCAGCAGACCTTCGCTGGTGTCCAGACCCTGAACTCTGGCGCAGCGGTACATGTGCTGGATCTGGAGGAGACGCAACGAAGACAGGCGCTCAGAGCAGCAGTCCTTCGTTCATCTGTCAGTCATCACTCAAGGCTGCTTTACAAACGTAGCGCAGAAGTTAACAAAAGAAAGAGAGAACCTGCTGACTGCAAACAGCCGTTTACCATAATCCAAGACGGAACAAAAACTACCCAGACTGGCCTCCAAGAAGCAATAAAATAAAGTAAAAACAAAAGATAAAATAAAGTCAAATATAATAAAATTAAAATGAAAAATAAAACCAAATCAACTGAGGTCAAATAAACAGTGTCAGTTAATTTGAATAAACGTGAACATAATTGTAAAGAAAAAGAAATAAAAAAAACCCCAAAGACAATTATTACATATATAATTAAGTAACTTCAGAGAAAAAGAAGTTCAGAGTTTTGGAAGCAGAAGTGGAAACTACAGATGTAACGCGTAGAATTTCATCTTCATAATAACGTCAGAATTAGATTTTACTGAGAAACGCGTACTTTTAGAGATTAAATAAAACAGTAAAATAAACCCCTCCAGGTTTAGAATCTTCTAGTGGCTTCGGGCTTCAGACAGTAAAATACAGGGGACCTGTTAGGGACTGATCTGGACTAAACGCTGGTGTTTTCTTTAAACTACGTTTTTAAAGTAGCACAGACCTCCACGTTGGATAATTAACGAGCTTAAAATAAAAACCAGGGAGATACATGACATAATATCCATATTCCTCAAAATCCCTGCTTCTCTAAAATACACCTTCCTGCAGCTCAGTGTGACGTGTTTCTGAACTTATTTAACACAAATAAAAGCTAAATAATGAACTCATGTGGTCAATCCTAAGTACCCCCTCACAGCTGCAGGCAGGTGCTAGATCATCAGCAGGTGTGCAGACATCTGAATAGCAGACTTTTGTTCGTCTGGAGCGTTTAGGCATGTGATAACACAGCGCCAAGAGGGAATAACATAAGCAAATGGTTTAGAGAAGCAGGCATTGTTGCACATCGCTCTGGAAAAAGGTCGTAAAAAAACAAACAACAAAACATCTGTAAGCAATTTGGAGTTCAGTGAGAACGATTGTTGACAACAGAGGAAACATTCAAGACAGCTGAAAAACTGGTTTTGGTTTGTTTTCTGGTTAAATAAACAGTCAAATAAATAAAAAATGGTTGCTGTCTGTCTGAGGTTGTATTAACAAAACAAAACAAATAAAGAAAGTTGAGAGTCGAGCGTTTATATTTTGAACTCATGAATGTTTGCAAATTGAAGAAAAGTGCTGAATGTTCCAGGCAAGGATGTAACCATGGAAACGGTCGAGACTGAACGCAGATGGGAGGAGTCTTGAAAACAGCCGCAGGAGGAATTCTGGGTATTGTTCAAGAGTTATAAGGAAGCCTGAAGCAATTACGCTGCATTGCATTTTAAATTTTTTTAATTTTAGCTCTACAGAGGAATTATATTTGCGTAACAACAACAGGCCTCGTTTCCTCTGCGCTCCAACTGGACCAGAACCAGCTGCTGTGGTGGAGACACTGGAGTTCTGTTTCCCTGACACTCAGACAGACATCACCTAGAAAACTGCACCAGAGTCAGATCGTGTGTGCAACCTTCTCGCCCTCCTCCAGGAGGCGCAGCAGCGACGTGTTGTCGGTCCTCTGCTCCTCCTCAGGACCTCCGGACTCCAGCAGCTGCTCCTGAAGCTGCTCCTGACTGTCCTCGTCCGCACCGTCCGCCGTGGACCGAGACCTCTTCAGGGGGGCCTTCACCAGGCCTGGAGACACACAGGGGACAAACCGCTACAAGTTACCTTTTTCAGAAAATTAGCAATAATATGACGGTTGTAATTTTTGTGACATTTCATGATTATATAATAATAAAAATATAATATTGATCTTGTCTCAATCTTGCAAAAATTTTTAACAGTTCATAAATTTGTAATTTTATTACGAAAGACATAATTCTATGATATAAGTTATGACTTTTGTCATTTTATGACAAAGAATTTACTTTTTTAAAATAAAAAATAGATGTGATATTGTAAAATTTGTGATTACACAAGCCTAAAATTTGTGACAAAAATGGACTTTCTGAAAAACGTGAAATTCTTGAAATTTGTCATTTCACAAAAAAATTAGCAAATTTACAAAAACAATAAAAAAAAAAAAAAAGTTTGATTATACAAAAAAATGTGTGATTTTACTTTAAAAAAAAAAAAAGTTACAAAAATTTGTGAAATTTCGACCAAAAAAGTCCAGGAACTAGCAGGAAATCTGACAACATAGCTGACTGAGAAAGTGAAGGATAGGGCCCTTTAATGGTAACCGTGGTAACCCAGGCCCTAGAGGTGAGGTAAGTGATTCTATAAACAGGGACACTTTATTGTCACGTTCGCTGACTCCTGAGGACACTAAATAAAAACAAAAAAGCAGTCTTCGTACACAGCTTTGGCCCAGAAACTGAAAACCCCAAACCATAACGAACATGGCTGCAGCCAGTCCTGGACAGGGTCCAGGTTTGTGCCTGTGGTCGTCTGGGACCTTAATGGGGTGGCGTTTTCTCAGTGAGGACGAGGGAGAAGCTAGCTCTCCATGTTTTGTTTTACAGACCAACAGACATGACTTCTTCCAAAAATGTCTTAACCTACCTTTAATCTGCACTCACTGGCCACATGATGGGCCCTCTTTTGTCCTTCAGAACCGCCTTAATTCTTGGCGTCACGGATGCAACAAGGTGTTGGAAACGTTCCTCAGATGTGGCGGAACTGATAGGGAGCAGACGTTTTTAACCGCGCGCTAATAAATACCTTTGACTCGGGCGATGGTGTCCTCGCCGTGCTCCGGCTCGTGCTGCGTGGTCTCGCCCTCGGTGCTGTGCTCCACGGAGTGCTGGTACATGCCGGGATTCCCCGACAGCAACCGCATGTAGTACTCCTTACTGTCGTAGCTGATGGCCCGGCGGTAACGCAGAGGCTTCTGGGAGGAGAAAATGACACGCCAAACTGTTTTAACATTTCTACTCTCCAAAATGATCCAACTTTTCCCTTTTTTATTTTTTTTTTATTTTAAAGGACCCATAAAGTTTAAACCTGGTTTTACCTCAGAATATTTAACTAAAGATAGTTTAACATGTCTAATCCTATTTTCACAACTTTAATATTCATCTGAAACACGATACAATCTAAAAACCTGCAAAGTGTTTCAATAACTTTATACGGACCCGTTTGGATCCTCCTCCAACACTAACAAAGACCAGAACCACTTTCCGCTGGACTCTGGAGGTCTGAACCTCAACCTGAGGGTCAGTTCACTTGGATGAAAAATATATTTTTCTTCACTCCAGGTTTCCTCCAACTTTGGAAAGTTTCAACAAGACCTCAGTCAGCAGCTGACACTAAAACGAGGAGGTGTTTAGCCACGTCAGCATCACAACTAAAACCTGAACGCTCAGAAACTCCAACATTTTCACATCAGACAATATGCAGCAAAACTGGCAGAAGTAAAATAAATCAAAGATGAATTAAGACTGATCACGTTGGCGGTAAAACGTTTCTGCCGGGGATTCTCCTTCACCTTCCAGACCCTCAGAAAACAAATTTAATCAACCAATTAATGCAGGGACTTTTTTATGGGACTTTTAAAATGTTAATTAGTTTAGAAAACACACACAACACAAAGCTGCATAAATGTAAATGATGCAAATACTCACATGCTACAGAAATAAACGCAAAAAATAGAAGCCATGGTTAGTTTTTTTTCTACTTTTAATCTTTAAGACTTTATTTTAAAGGTCTGATGGAATTTATGTTGCAAGACTTGTATCTTATCATCAGAAACAAACATCTGCTTTGTTGAATTAGTTCATGCAAACGTTTTTCAATCCAGGGCACGCAGAGATTAAATCCAGCTCTGACGTCTGGACGACACCGTAATTATTTATTTCATTTTCTAGTTGTTCTGATCCAGATGTGCTGCTGAGCTGTCACATGACCCAGCTCTTAGACCAATGACACCAGATCATGACCCCCCCACCACCGTGCCCGGCAGTGCTGTGATCAGTTTCCTCCAAACAACTTTGGTCTCATCTGTCCACAGAAGAAGCTTTCACCTGGACACCATCCTTGCTCAATCTTCATGGACGTAAGTACTTGACATGCTGAGTGAGGACTAAGATCTAGTTTAGTTTAGTTTTTTCTTTGTACTTTTCTGAACTCGGGTTTAAATTTGACTGTTTGTCCACTGACAAACTGTAACGTATACGTTATGTTCATGCAGTCACACCAGGCCAAACAAAGAACTGAATCACGTCATCCACGTGGACAGAAGGAGGGTACCTGGGCAGGACCGACGAGGGGGACCAGGGGGACCAGGGGGACCAGAGGGGGGGAGGAGGGCTGGAGAACGTAAAGAAAGGACGGATGAAACTGTTGACAACAAAGAGGTCACACTCTGGACGTCTGAGGACAAAAGCCTCGAGTAGTTCAGTGAAATAGTTTGAGAGCAGAGGTGAAACTATTTCATCCTGGGCCACATCATCGCCATGGTTACTATTAAAGGGCCGGATATTCTTTATTTCCTCTACCAGCTGTGTTGTCAGCTAGTCCCGCTAGTTCCTGGACTTGGTGAATTTTTGTCTTAAAATTACAAATTTCACAACTTTTATCATAAAATTTAAACTTTTGTACTAAAATCCTTAATTTATCTTGTATATTGCAAATTTGAAAAAAATTATATTTTTGTAAAATCACAAATTAAAAAAAAATTGAGAATTTTGCAATATCACAAGAAACGTGTTTTATCATAAAGTTGAGAAATTTGTACTAAAATCATAATCCTTTTTCTTGTAAAATCACATTTTGACAAAAATATTGACCTTTTAAAAAAGATATTGTCAAAAAATTGCCAATTTTGCAAATCAAGCCTTTTCTTCTCCAACGCTTTTATCATGTGGTGACAAATTTATAATTTTAAACAAAAAACTTATTTTATTTTGTTGGAAATTATCAACATTTCACAACATTTTGACAAATTTTCAAATTTTTTGTTCTAATCTTTTTCTTGTAAATCACATATAAAAAGTTTTAAAAAAAAGCAATTTTTGTCATAAAATCTCAAACTTCGCAACTTTCATCTCTAAACTGAGACTTTTGAATTAAAATCAGGAATTTACAAAAAACAAAATATTTTATTATAAAAATCCCAATTTTGGTGTTAAAATCATCTAATTCTCATGAATTATATAAATAAATTTTTGTCATGAATTCACTTTCATCATAGAATTGAACTTCTGAACTAAAAATCACAAATTCATCTTGGATAATCGCAATTTAAACAAGCAAACAAATAAACGTCACAAAAAT
>JBAMYA010000024.1:16822252-16851236 GCA_037176975.1 Arrhamphus sclerolepis | reverse complement strand
TCCACCTCAGTTATTCCACCTTAAAGCAGCTGCTCTCCACCTCAGTTATTCCACCTTAAAGCAGCTGCTCTCCGCCTGAGTTATTCCACCTTAAAGCAGCTGCTCTCCACCTCAGTTATTCCACCTTGTGATGTCAGAACTGAACCAAACGTTTCCTCACAAACGTTCTAGCTAGAAGTTCAGCCTCCGCCTCCAGTGTGACACGTGTGCTTTGTCGTCATGGCGACTGAGTTCTGCATCCACACATTGTTTTGTTCTCGGCAGATGGAGCAGAACCGTTGCTGGTAATCTGCTTACATCTGTAGATGACCACCAACGGTTCTGCTCCGTCTGCTGGTGAGCAAAAACACTTTCAGTGACCAAGAGACCGTGAAACAGCGGGGAGGCGGCAACTCAGGAAAAAATAAATAAACAAATAAATAAAAGTGTGAAAATGGCAGCAAAGGGTTTGAAAACTTAGACCCACCCAGGTGGTTCTGCCAGCTCTTCAGGGCCGGCTCCTCCAGGGCGGGCCGGGCCGTGGCGATGTCCACGTGTCCTCTGTCATTGCAGGGCAGAGACACCTTGAAGATGTCCTCCAGCATCTGACGCTTGCTGTGCATGAGTTCTGTCCAGACCCGGTTCACCGCCTTCAGCAGCAGCTGCCGTCCTTCAGGAGTGAATGACACCAAAGCTGTGATGCATCCGTGGAAATGACTCGTCTTTTCTAAATGTGGAGGTCACTGAGGCGGTTAAGTTAACAACAGCGACTTCTTCACAGCAACAACATGAGAAGATATGTGGGACCACTGGATGGCTTCAAGGAACAAGCAGTTCCCCCAGGATCTCATGGACTCTTGAGATCAGAAAGTTCTGATTTCTGATTTTGAGGCGACTTTTCACAAAAGTTATGGTGCAATTTGTGGAGCTTTTATATACCTAAAAAGGGCAAAAAAATGAAATTAAGGCAAAAAAAAATGTTTGAGTGCTGCTGGAGATCTGAGATCTCGTCTTTCTTCCAGATGTCATTCAATTGTTCATTTATCTAAATTCTATTCGTCACTCGCATTATTCTCAGCTGTGATGCAAAGCTTTGGTTTAATGGAAGACGGAATTTAAACCCAAATAAAACTGATTCGAAGTTGTGTTCCATATGTTTTGTTACTGTTATAGAACAGATGTTTATGATGATGAAGACCATAAACCATAAACAGAATACCAGGATGTATCACTTAGACAGAAGACATAAGACTGATTCCTGGAAATGGATCCACTTCTGGGCCCAGCTGGGGAGGACAGGACTGGACTTCTACTTCTTTGCAGATGATGTGGTCTTTTCCCCTTCGAAGAGTGGGCGCCTCCAAAAAGGGGCGGGGTTTGGGGCAGAATCAGCACTTCCAGGTCTGAGACCCTGGTCCTCAGATGTGCAGGTACAACAAACCAAGCAGACACTTGAAGGCTGGTTTTTCTGCCTGAACATTAAACACAGGAGACACCATCTCACCCTCGCTGACGTCGTGGCTGTGCGGCGCATCTGCCTCGTTTTCGGCGGGCATCATTACGTGCCACGTTGTCATCCTGGCCTCGGCCTCAAGACCGAAGCCTTCCACGCTGCTGCAGAGACAAACACACGACCACGACGTTACAACGACCTCAATGACCTGAATGAAGAGACCTGGGCTATGTCGTCACCATGGTTACTGTTAAAAGGGCCACATCGATACCATGGTTACCGTTAAAAGGGCCACATTGTCATCATGGTTACCGTTAAAAGGGCCACGTCGTCACCATGGTCACCATTAAAGGGCCACATCGTCACCATGGTTACCGTTAAAGTGCCACATCGATACCATGGTTACCGTTAAAGGGCCACATCGATACCATGGTTACCGTTAAAAGGGCCACACTGTCATCATGGTTACTGTTAAAAGGGCCACGTCGTCACCATGGTCACCATTAAAGGGCCACGTCGTCACCATGGTTACCGTTAAAGTGCCAAATTGAGACCATGGTTACCGTTAAAGGGCCACATCGATACCATGGTTACCGTTAAAGGGCCACATCGTCACCATGGTTACCGTAAAAAGGGCTGAAAACTAAAAAAAAACAAAAACAAAAAAAAAACTTTCTTAGTTAAAAAAAGCTATTTTTGTTGAAATATGTCAGATTTCTCAATATTGCATCTTTTTTTCATAAAAAAAGGTAAATCTTTGTCATAAAAACTCGATTTGAAAGAAAAATCATAAAACTTCTAAATTGCAAAGTTTTTTAATAATACTTTTTTCAATAACCAAGAGTTTTTTATTGCAAATGTCACAGAATATTGAAATTTTAAATGTAAAATTTTTTGAAACATTTTGGCATAAAATTGCTAATTTTGAATCATTTCAACTTTGTCTTCAAATCACATTTTTTTCATAAGTTAATTTTACTAAAATGATGATGACAGAAATGATAAACTTTTAGTTGTAAAATCTTTTACTAAATCCTATTTAGCACTGTACTACATATACTATATCCTATATTATACTATATGCTATATACTGTACTACTATACTACATACATATACTACAAACTAAATCCTGACATCAACCACCTCACCTCCTCCACTCTCTGATGTCAGGACTCAGTTCTCCAGCGGTCCCCTTACCTCCCGCTGTGGAGACAGATGAAGCAGTGGGCCAGACAGGCCACAAACTCCTGGTCGTGGTTCCCCGGGCCCAGCACCAGGTTGCGGTTGACGGTCAGGACCCTCAGGGCGTCCAGCAGGGCCACCTGCTGAGCCACCGTCTTGTGGGGTCGACAGAGCTGGTAGAGCACGGTCCGGTTCAGACAGTGGTAGATGGTGTCCAGGGAGACGCCCTGGGAACGGCGCTTGGACTGCGGGAGGAGACGTGAGCGAACACGAGGAAGGTGAGAGATCACGTCATGTTAGAACGCCGTTACGACTCTGCGGTCGGGACACGATTAGAGCTGAGAGGTAGATTTGTGTGAGCGGAGAGTTGAGTCATAAGCAGGCTGTGAATGCAGATTTGTTGTAACTGAGCACAGAATGAAAAAACCAGCAAGGACACACATTTATGCAGAAATATCTCAACTTTTTCCAACAAACATCCAGGACTCGCATCCTCACTCAAAACTGCTGCTTGTCATCAAATTATTTTCTGAAAACTGAATTGATTATTGATTTAGTCCAACACCTGAAAGACCGCAGAGAACAGAGACGTCAAACTCTGACTCATCCTGGGCCACATCATCACCATGGTTACCGTTAAAGGGCCACATCGTCACCATGGTTACCGATAAAGGATCACATCATCACCATGGTTACCGTTAAAGGGCCACATCATCACCACACCATCACTGTCGTGGGCCAGATAAAATGAAGTGGCGGGCCGGATTTGGCCCGCAGGTTTGAAACATGTGACAGAGACTAATGCAGTAACATCTTTAAGCAGAAATATGCTTAAAGAAAATTAAGTAACCAGATAGAATTCTTTAAAAATAGTCAAACTACAATTTAATACATCATTAACTGCTAAAAGTTGTGTGAAGTTGTGTGTCAGAAGAGTTTTTTGATTTTGTTGTTTTATGACATCACAGAGAAGACTTTCACAAAACCATGACATTTATTTTAATTTATCTAAATAAATGTCATATTTTAATTTATTAAAATAAATGTCATGTCATGTTTTAATTTATTAAATGAATTACTGCCGTTTTTCAGCGAAGCACCTCCACGTCTGTGGTGGTGACGCTGACTCAACCTGCGTTTACATTAAGCATCTGGCCATAATCTGCACAAATCACGTCAGAGTACTTTATGAAAAACAAAAGGCACATTATGGCAACCTGAAAAATGTATTTCAGTCAATAATCTGCTAATCTGCTTGCACAACGCTGCAAAGCAAACCGTTACATAAAAAGTAGGAAGCAAAGTCCACAGAGAATCTTTGCATCATTCTGTTTTTAAGCACTTTACTTGAGAGAAACGATACTAAATTTGCAATTTTACAACTGTTGTAATTTTATGTCAAAATGTTGTAAAAAAAAAAATTAGATTTTCCCCCAAAAATAATTTAAGTTCAAAAGTCTCAACTTTTGGACGTTTTTGATTGTAGGATAAAAAAGTTTTGGTTGTTGTGAAAAAATACAAAATCTGAAATTTTACCACATACGACAAAATTAGCTTATTAGCTATGATTAATTTAGCAAATTTTTGACATTTTAAAACAAATTTACTCTTTTTTTTTTCCGAAAAAAGATGCTATGTTGTGAAATTTGCCATTTTTAACAAAAGTGGCTTTTTTTATGCAAAATCAGATGTGGTTTTGAGAATTTTGCCGTATTATGTTAAAATTAGCTTTTTTTACGAAAAAAGATGCTACATTATGAAGTTTGCCTTTTATTTTTAAACAAAATTAGCTTTTTTTATCCAAAAAATTGTTTATGAAAAAAGATGCAATATTTAAAAAATTTTGCTATTAAAAAAAAATAAATAAATAAAAAAAATCACTTTTTTTGTGAAAAAAGATTCTTGTGAATTTTGACATTTTTTCATAAAACTGTTTTTCATTTCATTTCAAAACTTTTTAAAAGAACATTTTAAAGGAGAAAAATGCTGCATTGTGAAATTTACACAAAAAAATTTACCATTTTACAGAAAAATTCACCGGACTGTGAAATTCCTTATTTAATAATAAAAAATGTTTGGTTTTCTTTACGCAAAAAAGATGCTGTGTTGTGAGATTCGCCATTTTACAACAACATATATTTTACACTTGAAAAATTTGTGATTTTTATACAAAAAAGCTTGTGGTAACTTTTGTAAAACGGGTGATTTTGTGACAAAGATTCACTTTTTTTTTAATTTTAATTTTACAGTCGGGTCCAGGAACAGAGAACTCTGACGGTAACCATGGCGACGATGTGGCCTCCACGCTTGCTTGGTGCGCTGAACTGAGGTCCCTTTGGCTCATACCTGTCCGATAAGCTGCACGATGAAGTCCACCACCAGCTTGGAGTCCTTGTTGAACATGCCCTGCCACAGCTTGTCCACCACCCGCTGGGTGAAGTAGAAGACGTTGTTGACCAGAATCTGGTAGCTGCCTCCGCTGCTCAGAGGCAGGGACGCGTCCTCACCTGGAGAGACGCATTACGGTCACTAAAGTCCGCTGTACTGCAATGATTGACACCCTGATAGTCAATGACAACAACACAGCCTGTGTTACCTGAACTAAACTGCACCGTAAAAACCGCTGAATACATCAAAAAGGTATAAACCAGTACAACACGATTTACCTGAGAACACTGTGGTTTGACTGGAAGGTGAAAATGTGCTATTTTAACAACTGAAATGTACAAATGTACATCTCAAATGTACAATAAAGAGCTCAAAAAGAAACTGATCTGACACTGTGAGTCGTTGCGGGATTTCTTCTCTGACCTAGAAGGACGTCTGCAGCCAGAAGATGCTCCATGACGCTGTCCAGGATGCTGGACTGGAACTCCTTCTGCTGAGTCCTGGTGGAGCGCTCTGGGGAGGCCTGAGAACAAAAATAAATAAATACATACTTAAAACACACGAGACTTTATCGAATAAAAGAAAAAAAAAGGGCAAATGGATCCGTTTCATCTACAGCGTTGACCTCTATACCCCCATGTGGTCAGAAGTGGTATTGCTACGTAGAGTAGCTTTAACATCTGTCCAGATGGAGTCGCCGCCCATAAAAGTCATCTGCTCACCTCCAGCAGCATGTCGATGATGGGCGTCTGCTTGCTGGCTGGCGTCATGCACATGTTCTCCATGATCAGCACCCTCATGAAGTCAAAGACGTACTTCTTGGCCGGGTGGTTGGTCAGGGACGTCTTGGAGCCCACGTTGCAGTATTCAGACTGGCTGCGGTTCATGCCCGAGTCCCCAGAAAAGGCCTTGAACTCTTCGGTGGGGGAACCCGCTTCATCGTCCAGATCGCTCACCTGGAGGCGACGAGAAGCAACAAGGGTGAATGTGTCTGGTCCTGAACGGATTTCATCACCATGGTTACCCTTAAAGGGACGGTTTATTCTGGACTTTCTCAGCCAGATGTGGTGTCAGATTTACAGCTGCTTCCTGGACTCGGTGAAGATTTGTCACAAAACCACAAATTTCATGACTTTTATCATAACTTTGAGGCTTTTGAACTAAAATCCCATTTTTTATTGCATAAGTTTAAAAAAAATGTTGACTTTTTTTTGACAAAAAAGTCAACATTTTCATTTTATCAATCATTTTATTGTGAAATTTTTCAAGATCGAGAATCATTTTCCAACAACCGAGACTTTTTTTAACATACAATCACAAAGGTCACAAAATTGTGACTTTAACTCAAAATTTCCTTTTTTCAATATTTGGAGATTAAGTTGCAAATTTTGTATAATTTCAACTTTCTGCCTCCAAAAACATTTAAAAAGATAAAAAGTTAAATCTTTCAAAAATGATCAACTTTGTTCTGTGATGGTTCCCGTGGCTCATACGTTACAGTTCCCACCTTCCTCTAAACCTGCGGGGCCTGATAAGGCCACTGATCAATACCTCTGATTACCTGCTGCTGCGTTGACATTTTCTGTCTCCTGAACTCAATTTCAGACCTCCAGTCTGGGATCTAAAGACTCCCAGTAAGGTGTACAGTAAATTACAGGCTTAAAGGGCTTTGGTCCCAGGTCACGTTTCTTCTTCCAGAAATCTAACGAGCTTTTAGAGTTCAGAGGTGAATAAATAGGAGAAGAGAGCAGCGTACCATCTCAGAGTAGGGCCTGATGTTGAAGGGGAAGACGGCGGCCGCCAGGGCGCACAGGAACTCGGGGCTGTGCCACATGGGAGTCAGGTCGGAGACGTTGTGGTAGAGGTACCTGAAGAACTGCATGAGGGTGACCGGGTACTCCCGGAGCCAGGAACCTTCCTCCTCCGACTGCCACGGCTGCGAGGAGACACAGAGGACACCCAGAAGGAAAACCTGACCGTATCAGAGTATTTAGCCTCAAACGTCTGCGATCAGACCGCTGATGCAGCAGGAAGTCCTGCAAAGTCTTTCTGTTGGAATATAATCGGCTTTTTTATGCAAAAAAAAAAAAAAAAGATATATTTTAGGTCAAAATTTGCTTTTTTACAACAAAACATGCTACATTGTGAAATTTTCCATTTCACGTCAAAAAGATGTGATATTGTGGAGATCACAATTTAAAAAAAACCAAAAATCTCCTTTTTTTTTTTTTACAAAAGAAATGCTATATTTTAAAATTCACCATTTTTTAAAACAAAATTTGCTTCTTTATGCAAAAACAATGTGATCTTGTGAAATTTCCCATTATTTTCCATTTTACGTCAAAATTAGCTTTTTTCAAAAAAGATGTGATATTGTGCAATTTACCATTTTACGACAAAAGTTTTTTTTTGTTTGTTTTACAAAAAGACATGCAACATTTTGAAATTTGCCATTTTTAAAAAATAAAAATTTGCTTTTTTAATGAAAAAAAATGTGATATTGCAAAATTTGCCATTTAACAACAATTTTTTATTTGTGATAATACAAGAAAAAATGTGATAAAAGTCACAATTTTAGAGAATTCATGACAAAATTCCCTTCTTTGTTTTAACAAAAAAAATGCTGTTATAAATTTCACTGTCTAAAGGTTGCAATTTCTTGTAGAATTTGAGATTTTATGACAAAAATCCACTTTTCTTTAATAAAAGAAAGATATACTACAGTGAAATTTACCGTTTTACAACAACTGAGGGTCAAAGTTGAAGATAAACTTTATTACTGCCTCTCTATTTAGGGGAAATTTGTTGCACAGCAGAAGTCAATATATTTAAAACATGACGCAGGACAAGGACAAGGACTTACAGAGCTGTTTAGGAAGCCAGTGGAGGCAGACACAAAGGTTAGTGCATCTGGACAGGACTCGACACTCCTGCCTGCCCTACAGGCAAACTGGTCTGGTTCCAGTACCGCACCTAAAATCTCATTTTTAATAATGTTCACACTCAATTGAGTCCAGGAACTGGTTGAGAATAACTGGCCCTTTAACGGTAACCATAGTGATGATGGTGGTGATGTGGTCCAGAGTTTGACGCCTCTGTTCTTGCAGGCAGAATAAAATCAGGGGGCGGGGCTTATTCAGCACCTCAGGGCCTTGAGTTTGATGTTCGACTGCTCAAGGAATGATAAAAACCTTATTTTTCCTGCGTCTGCATCCTCTCACGTCCTCATCCTGGGTCCCGGTAACCTTTATTAATCATCCGTTATTAATTAAGCGGGCGGCGGCTCTCACCAGATTCAGCATACTGCGCAGCATGGCCAGCAGCAGGAAGGCGGCCTCGGTGCACACGCTGTGGATGGAGCCCACCAACGTCCCGCTGGAGGCCGGCACGCCGAAGATGAAGGTCCAGATGGAGTCCAGGTCGAACTGAGGGGGCAGACACACACACTGGGGTAACATCAGCACACACACACACACACACATCTGCAGTCATGATGACACATGTATGGATGATGGCGAAGCTTTACTGGGATTAATCCTGTTAACATGTGACTCCATAACAATCACAAGTTTATTCTGATCTTATTTACAAACATGACGAATCAGGTCTTTGAATTTACTAAATATACTGATGTGTATATATATATATATATATGTATATATGTACACACATATATAATATTTATTTATCTGTCATTTATTTGTTCAGAAGTGTGACAATCTCAGATTTTAACATTACCATGAATCCTTGTTCCAAATTCACTTTTATTTATATCGTGTATTTACAATAACATTCACTTCTTTACAAAAAAGGATTCTACATTTAAAATTTCCATTTTTTAAAGAGAATTGTCAGATTGTGAAATTCCCCATTTCACGACAAAATTTGCTGATTTAAAATTCTGATTTTAGGACAGAATGGTGCCGTTACACAGAATTATAACAATTCTATCACATAAAATCTGAATTTTATGTACAAAAAACAAGAGGTGCCAATTTGTAAAATTCTTGAATTTCATGACAAACGTTTGCTGTTTTATCACAGAATTTACAATTTAACAAAAATGTGTCATTTTAGGACATAAAGTCAAAAAGTTTGTTGATATCTGACAAAATAAAGATGTTCAGTTAGAAAAGTAGCGATTTGTGAAAAAATTCTGATTTTAGGACGGAATGGTGCATTTATACAAAACTGTGCAAATTTTAACACCTAAAGTCGTCATTTTATTTCATTAGATATCAGTTGCATGATTGCATGTTTCTGTTGTAAAACCAGTGTGCTACTGGGGAGGGCACTGGAGACGCTAACAGCTGTGGTTTCACGGAGACGTGCACGACAGTAGAGATTAGTAGGAAGCCGGGCATACTAACATGTACCTGCAGGCTGTCCGGCAGCTCGGTGACGGGCTGCTGCAGGAACAGGGCCATGAGCAGGAAGTAGAGCTCGGGAACGTTGGTGTGTTTGGGCAGCAGCGTCTGCAGGACGGGGAACCCCGGGAAGTGGCAGGCGTCCCTGTTGATCTCTCGGACGGTGGAGCGTCCGCCGGCGCTGCGACCCACGTTGAAGCCTGGAGGACGACGTTCGGAAAGCGAACGGAGGAGCGAAACAGCAGTTAAAAATACCGTCATGCTGACATCTTCAGTCACGTGGGGAGAAAAATAGAAAAAAAAGGTCACCCGGGTTTTCCATACGAGGGCATAAAAAACTCATCTGACCCTTAACAGGTCTGTGGCCTCAGATACATTTATCACACAAACGCTACAATAACGTTGCTCAGATCACTGAGCTCGTTCAAGAAGAAGAAGACAGACATGAATTACCTCATTTCTCAAACGATTAATGTTTAATTAACTAAAGCTTTGAATCGTGACAGGAATCCTTGGCTCCTACCCGCACATTGTCTACTTATGTTGCCATGGTAACAGTAGCTGTCGCTGAAGATTTGTCCAAGGCAGGGGTGTCCAACTCTATTTCATCACACGCCATCACCATGGTTACCCTTAAAGGGCCACATCATCACTGTGGTGACCATTAAAGGACCGCGTTATCACCATGGTTACCGTTAAAGGGCCATACCATCACCATGGTAACTGTTAAAGGGACGGCTTTTTTTCTTTTTTAATTTTCTAGACCAGCTCCGTTGTTGGATTTCCCGCCAGTTCCTGGACTTTAGTCATAAAAGAAAAAGAAAAAATATATACAAAAGTATTATATACTAAAATCACTTTTTACTTTCTTGTAAAATCACACATTTAAAAAAAAAATTGGACTTTTTTTCCCAGCACCAGACTTTTTATCGTACAGTCACAAATGTCACAAAATTGTGAATTTTATCTTAAAATGCCCTAATTTAAAAAAACAAAAAAGCTTTTTTTTTGCAACATTTTGACATAAAATTGCATATTTTGCATCATTTCAACTTTTTTGTCCTTAGAATTCTGTGCGGTTGATAAAATATAATCATAATTATATCATTATATCAGCCAAAGCTGCCGATTTCCCTTTTTTTCTTTTTTCGTTCTGCGTCCTGAACGCGCTGTTAAAATGATCCCATGACCTCTGACTGAAGTGAGGAATTTACAGTCTGAATTTTATTCTAACACAATGATGCTTTGGAGCAGGACTACCGTCAAAGACGTGGTCCAGAACTATTACATGTTCCTGCAGGTCCAGAGGTGTTCCAGAGGTGAACACCAGTCCAGGGAGAGGAGGCCATGAGATGCTGTTTTTGGGTTGTCCACAGCTTCTCTGAGCGCTGCAGACGTCCTGGATGTTTTCCATTTGTGACTGGAAAACAATGGACCTTCGAACCTTTCACAGGTTGCTTCTCTTGGATCACTGCTGATGTCTTTCCTCCTCGGCATTGCGTTAACACACATCTGAATGGTCCAGACCAGCAAACAGCCAAAATGTTAATGGAGGCGTCTGCGGGCACTGATGATCAATCAATCAGATGAAATTGATCCTTCTGAGTTCGTCTGGACAGATTAAAGGAACACTATGTATTTTCTTTTTCCAACATTTCTTTACTCGTTCTCTTTTTTCTTCTTCATCTGAGGTAGCGTTTCTTTTCTTCCTGATCTTAAGACCTGTCAAGGGCCAGATGAGTTTATATTTTCTTTTTCACAACTGCAGCCAAAACACACAACTATAAAAGAAATAAAGAAATAAATCACACTGAACTACGCAGGTAAATGGATTCGCTGGACTACAACTCCTAATCTGAATGCGACCAGAAAGGCTTCCAGATTACAGCTAAACCTGTTAGGCCGTGTCACTAATCAGGGCGGTTTCCCACGGCAACAGCAACGGTTCTCAACCTACGGGTCGGCGTTAAGGGGTAAGCAGAAGGAAAGGTGAGGGGTTTATTCAGAATTTCAGGGGTTCATTTATTCATTTATTCTGATTGTTGGACTGGGAGGACGGCTGAAAACCACTGAGCTGAGCTGAGGAGGGAGCGCTACGATCGCAGCGGGGGGGGGGGCAGAGAGAAAAGAGAGGACAAACCCTTGGCCGTGCGACGCACAAACTGTGCAGCTTTCTGTTTACTGAACGACGGCCAACTCCGCCGGGAGGCGTTGCCAGAGAGAGGAGCGGCGTCTGCCGGGCCATGTTACAACAGAGCGAAGGTTAGCGCTGAAACGCCGCTGCGGGGACGCTGGGACCAAACGTCCTCAAATGTGAGTTAGCAGTACATGAAGGACAGCGGGGTCGCGTGTGGGGTTTGGTTTTTGTTGGCGCTCACCCAGGACCGTGCCGATCTTGTTGGTCAGGACCGAGTCGGTGTGGTCCAGCCAGCCCCCCCCACACAGGCCCTCCTTGAAGCGGTTCAGGATGGACTGGTTGGACAGCAGCACCACGAGGATCCACAGCGCCGCCGTCACCGTGCTGGAGTGGAGATGCTCCTCCATGAACATCAGCAGCCAATCAAAGCCCAGCGTCCTCACCAGCTCCTCGCACGCCCTGCAGAGAGGGAGAGAGAGAGAGAGAGAGAGACGGGGGGCGCTGAGTTAACCCCGTCTAGTGTCCTAAACAAACGATTTCTAAGAAAAAGAACAAAAGTTGTCTTATTTTAACAAACTATATCTCACTTTTAGAATTCCAGCCAAAATATCGTTTTCTAACCTGATAAACAGATTTAGTCCTTTTTTTTATTGATTAATAGAAGTCAACTAGACTAGATTTTATTATTATACCAGAAAAAGATGAAAACATGAATAATATTTAAATCACGTCATTTTTAAAAGTTAAAACAAATACTCTTTAAAAAGTTATTGATTTTCAGGTTTTTTATTTGTAGAAAAACATATTTAACTCCTGCAGGAAAAAAAAAGTAACAATTATCGTCTTAATTCTGAATTCTTCTCAAAGATTTTACAGCAAAAGTTCTATTTTACGACTGTTAATTTTAATAGTTTTATGTCAAATGTTGCAAAAAGAAAGATGTAATTTTAAGTTAAAATGAAGTTAAATAAACTTTGTGACATTTGTTGTCAAAAACCATCAAATGTACCATAAAAAGTTTTGGTTGTTTTAGGAAAAAAAACATCACTATTTTTTCAAATTTGTGAATTTAAACATTATTTATGAAGCTTATTTCTGTTTCAGCAGTGAGCTTAATCTTCCTAAATCTGGCCCAGTTGTTTTAAAATAAACAAATTAACAAACCAGGGGGTGAGAAAAAATAGCTCGGCCAGAATTCTTAAAATTAGATATATTTTGTTAAAAATAAGAGCATTTTTCTTGAAACAAGGAAATAAGCGTTCTGGACCAGCATCACCCGAGGACCAGCTGAGGACCAGCTGAGGACCAGCTGAGGCCCAGGTGAGGCCCAGGTGAGGCCCAGGTGAGGACCAGCTGAGGCCCAGCTGAGGACCAGCTGAGGCCCAGCTGAGGCCCAGCTGAGGACCAGTTTAGGACCAGCTGAGGACCAGCTGAGGACCAGCTGAGGACCAGCTGAGGACCAGCAGTAACCTGTAAATACCTGCGGGATTATTTTAATCCCATGTTGAATGAACCTGAATCTCAGTCATTTAGGGATTTCTGGGATGGATCCAGGTGTAAATTATATGCTGGATTACATAACTGATCATGGGATTTGGGACCACATTCAGGAAATTTGAAAGGATGCATGCGGGAAGAACCACTGGAATTCTTGCATCCAGTGTCCCGGTTTCGTTTTTAGCTCCAGATGTTATGCGAGGTGGGTCGTTAATGTGCGTCTTTTATAGGACTGATCTAGAAACCCCCCGCCCCCCCCGAGACGTCCAAATGACTGCAGGTCTCATCCCAGGCCAGGTCATCACCATGGCTACCAGTCGTGGGGGAGGGGGAGCATTCCTGGAAGCGTTCAGGTGTGTCGTGTTCTCGTTAGCGTGCGCTCTTACTGGGCGTTGACGGAGCACTTCTCCTTGGTGGTGAAGAGCAGCCGCAGCAGGTTGTCCAGCAGTCGGTTCCTCAGCAGGATCAGGCTGGCCGACAGGAGGCCGCCGAAGTCGTCGTCGTTACCTGGAGGTGCGACAAAGCTCGTTTTCTTTAGAAGCCCTGAAAACAGTCACAGGTTAAGTTCATCTGAGTAAAAACAGACGTCACCTCCGTCGATCTTCTCCTCGTTGTTGATTTCCATGACGACAAACTTTTCACAAACGGCGAACGTGGGAAGAGTGGAGGAGATGAACTGGCCGAACCTTGGGAGTGAAACAAAGTGAAGACACGAGTGTGAGTGCGGATGTTTGATGCTGTGACGCCTCGTGCAGCCGGGACGCCTCCCGTCTCACCGCAGCAGGTCGTAGGCGTTGGGGAAGCCCTGCAGCAGCAGGCTGAGCACGCTGCAGATGGCGGCGACGGTGGGCTGCGACAGCGACGTGTCCCTCAGCGTCAGCAGCAGCTTCGGGATGAGCTGGAACTCTCGCAGCAGCTTGGCGTTCTTCGCCGCTTCACTGCTTGCGACAGCCAGAGGAAAAGGAGAGTTTTATTTTCACATGCGAGGCGTGCAGGTGTGGCGGCATTTTTGGGGTTTTTTGGGAGAAACTTGCCTGGATTCCGTCAGCAGCTCGATGAAATGCTCGAACAGAGACAGATGGAGCTCGTAGGGGGCGTGAAGCCAGACCTGAGGAGAGGAAGAAAACCATCAAGACCTTCTGTTCTTCCAGTCAGGTCCTCAAATACTTTTCTGACTTTGTACATCAGCAGTTCACATGCAGGTGAAGACTTTCAGCGGAACAGAAAGATCACATAAAAATGTGAGGAACTGAAGCATCTCAGGGAGCAACTGGACAGATGAAATAACCAGGAATAAAAAGTTCATTCTGAGGCTCTGCCAGGCCTCCACTGCAGCACCTCCAGCTGTTTGTCTGAGCCTTTCTGACTGAAGTTCAGCACAGACCAGACTTTCCTCCAGAACCGAGCTGGCGTTGGCTTCAGATGTTTTTGTCTAATCCAGCCTTTCTGCTCTAGAGCTTACGAGCAGCCTGCAGTCAACTCTGCTTTTGCTTTCATGCAGTCTTCTCTTCATGCTGAACATGAAACTCTGCGTTCAGAGGAGGGATTCTGCATTCCTGCGTTGTACGGTCCACCAGGGGGCGGTGACGAGTCAAGTTACTGTTAAGTTTAAATATCTGAAGGAAACAAAAACAGCGACTGTTGAAAGTGGAAACTGTCGACGCGAGAACACAAAGCTGCTGCTCGAAGTCCCACCAGGCTCACGACCGTCACCACGACTCCTGAAACCAACGACTCCTGTGTGGCCTCTGTCCACTGATGAAATACTTGCATTAATGCACGTATGAACAGGACCTCTGAGGTCCCTCAAAGGTTCACTGAATGTTGTTATTTTCAAGTTAAAAAGTGACGTCAGAGAAATAAAATGAACTAAAATAGACGCAGGACAGAAAAATGATTATAAAAGCTGCTATTATGAGCCCTCACCTCAAAGTCGCACAGCAGGTCCTGGAAGGCCGTGGAGTTGGGGATGATGGAGGTTTCATGGCCGCTGTCGACCGTTCCCACCAGAGAGAAGGTGAGGTGGAGGATGTGACTGTTGAGCAGCGAGCGCTTCTTCTTCAGCAGCATAGCTAGCAGCTACGGGGGGAGGGGGTGTTGTGAAATTCTAGTTAACATTACTGTACTGCTTTTAAGTCGTTGGAACAGGCAAAGAACTTTTCTTTAAAACAAAAAAAAAACTGTAAAGTTGCTGCGTGGAGCAATACCACTCCTGACCACATGGGGGCAGTCCTGACTAAAGAGTGACTTATAATGTTGCACCAGTGAGTGGAGACGGTCCAGAACGTCCTTTCATACCACCTTGTCCAACTAGAGGTGCACCTATTCATGGCCCACATCTCTCCGATGACGTGCTGCCACCCTGTGGTCATAAGTGGAACTGCAACATGAATGTTACTGTCCTGATTTCTGACCTGGTAGCCTTTGATGCGTTCCATCTCCTTACTGGCCAGCGGGTTGCTTTTCACGACACAAACTAAAGCTTTGACAGCTGCGTAGAGGCCCTCCACGTCTGACGCCATGGCGACCAGGCCCAGGATGGCCGCGGCGCCCCCTACGTACTGCAGGTTGGTGGCCACGGGTTTGGGCACGAAGACACGTACGCCTGGGAGGGTGAGAGGGGTTTAGAGCTGCACTTTCATGTAGTTACAGGAAACATTTCAGCGAGGAGGGATTTGTTTTCAACCTAAATATCCGACGACGGCAGCGCCAATGGTTCGAGCCGGACCGTTGAGGTGGCCGGCGGCGTTGTGGATCAGCTTGACCGGAGTGGCGTTTTCATGGGAGGACACGGCAAGCTGCAGGGACGAGAACGATGAGTTTAGTTCTGTTAATGAACACACGTCCACTGACTTTTGGTTTTTAAATTAAACTGTAAAAGTCAATATTTTAGAAAAAAGATTTGTTTAGTTTTTTTGTTTTTTTTACCACAGATTTTAAAGCAAAATAATTTCGCTATTAAGTTAAAAAGACACAATATTAAATTAAATTTTAAAAAGTTTGATTTTTACAATTTTTCAGTTTTACACAAAAAAGAAACAAAAAACTCTTTCTGGGACATAAAGTCGTGATTTTAATTTAAAAAGCTTCATAGTTTACGACAAAATGTTTCAGTATTGAATGAAAAAAAACACATTATAGCAGAATCTAAGATTTTATGACAAAAAGCTCAAACAAACAGAATTTGCAATTCATGACAGTCATTATTTTATTTAACAAAAAATAGCAAAAAATAAGGTCTTGAAAACTTCTGCATCTTTTTTTTGACAAAGGTTGGTTTTTTCTTTTTTATTAAATGACCAGAAATTTGTGATTTTACAGCAAAACTTCTCAGAAAAGATACAAAGCTAATAATAATAATAATAATGATAACAAAATCTTTCCCAGTTTTACAAGTTTCTGCTTCCTTAAAAAAAAGAAAAGTGATAATTTACTGGGGGCTGCACGAGCAACAGTCCCTAAAAATGTCCGTGCACGACCCTGAGAACATCTGTAAGTTTAATAAATAATAATCAGTGATTGACCTCTGTGTTAAGGAGTCGTTTATACGTTTATTTAGATTTTATTTGTCCAGTTTTCCAACTGACCCAGTCAGACAGAAATATGGGACCAGTTCCAGTAAAGTGGAGGGCTGAAGCGGCTGCAGCGCTGCAAAAGTCTTACAACTACGGGCTCTAAAGTACGACATGACGGTTCATTTAGGAAGAGCACCGTCTCATTTTCATTCATGACATGAAAGGTGATAATTCTGGTCTCTTTATGCTTAAAAACATCCACATGGAGGACAGGTTTTTCTACCTGCGTGGATAAGAAAGTACGTTCTCGCATCAATGCGTAGGAATTAACGCTCACGTCTGTAAAATTAAAGTGACCTTTGCACGTTGTTGCAGACCTACGCGTCTGTGGGAGCTTATTAAACTGACATGATCCAGTATGTGCAGTTCCTTGAATGACCACTAGGTGCTGGATCCAAAAAGTGAATCGGTCTGCACTGACCGCCGCGTTCAAACGTGCAACTTCTGTTATAAATGTACGCAAACGTCTTCTGGTCATGTGACCTGACTCAGACCTTCTGGAAGGAGGTTCATTCTGGAACTCAGGTGGTCACTGGTCAACAGTTTCCACGGATACAGAGTCTTTTTGCTGTGGTGGCCCACTCCTCAGGTGGCCACAGACCCTCTTGAGAAACTGGCTCATGATCTTAATCACAAATAGGTGACATACTGGAGGCACTGGGAACCACTGCACTCCTTCTGACAGACTCGTTCATTCATCATCTGGCCCTGACAGAAGAACTCTTAGGATTTTTAAAATTAATTTAGTATGTGCTACTTATTAACACGTATGGTACATTCCTTGTGTGTTATATCTACTCGTATATTACTTTACCCTACACGTATGTATTTATTATCTATTTTTTGTTCCCTATGTTCTGTTTGTTATAAATTTTAAAATCAAAGAAAAAAAAATAAAGAAAAAGAAATACTTTCAATCCTCCTCACCTCCTCGTGACTGAAGGTTGCTCCTCTGCCTTTACCATACACAATCAGAGCGGGAATTGTGTCTTACCTGTTTGGCGATGGCTTTGCTGTCCAGTTTGTTGTAAACTTTCCTGATTTTGGCCACGGTCAGGGTGGAGACGGAGAGTGCGTGGAGGCTGAAGGACACCTTCTCCTCGGGGACCAGACCCACTGGGGTGGCTGGTGCCACCTCCGTCTTGGAATCTTTGCCTGGAAGAAGAACGAGAAAGAAGAAGAAAATGAAAAAAAGGAGGAAACGGAGGGACGGAAAAGTCAGCGTGGAGTCAAGAGGAGCGCTCACAGGGCAGGTGGACGGCCTGGAAGCTCCCGGCGTAGCTGGGTCCAAGCTCATAGATGGCGGCCACGCTGCTGGCGGGCAGGACCTCCTCCAGGAAGTTGCTGGGGCCCAGACGCCACACTAGGTTGGAGACCTGGCGCTGGGCCGGCGGCGTCCCCACGTAGCCGTAAACGGTGCTCACCACGGGGGGGTTGGTGGAGCCGGAGCCGCCAGGAGCGCCGTGGATGTAGTGAAGCTGCGGGAGAGCAGAGGCAGGAACGGGTGTTCAACCCACACGTCACAGCTAGACGCCCACGGGCCACATCCGGCACGCCGCTTCATTTTATCTGGACCGCCAGAGTGTTTAAAACACGATTTTAATACGTTTGATTTCAGTACCGATGTCAAAGTCAACAGTAACTGAGGAGGAGAGCAGCTGGTTTATGTAAAAAAAATATGTGAAAAAGTTGAAATTAAACAACAAATTTAATTTTACAACTGTTTAGAAATGTTTCAATGAAAAAAAGATGTGATATTGCGAAATCTGTCATTTTACGACAAAATTTATGTTTTTACGAAAAAAGTAACATTCTTATGTGTTTAGCACAAGTCTCAATGATGAATGTAACAAATTTTACGAAATTTATGGTTTTATGACAAAATTATATTTCTATGAAAAAAAAATGATGACACTGTGAAATCTGTTATTTTACAACAAAGTTTTTATTTTGATGAAAAATGCTAAATTTTTTAAAATATGCGAGTTTAGTACGCAAGTCTCATTTTTATGATAAAAGTTGTGATTTTTGTGACAAAAAAAAACATTTTTTCTTTAAATCAAGAACTAGCAGGAAATCTGACAACACAGCTGGTTGAGAAAATAAAGAATAATCGCCCGTTTAACAGTAACCATGGTGAGGCCCTTTAATGGTAACCATGGTGATGCTTTGGCCCTTTAATGTAACCATGGTGATCATGTGGTCCTTTAATGGTTACCATGGTGATGATGTGGTCCTTTAATGGTTACCATGGTGATGATGTGGCCCTTTAACGGTAACCATGGTGATAGTGTGGCCCTTTAATGTAACCATGGTGATCATGTGGTCCTTTAATGGTTACCATGGTGATGATGTGGCCCTTTAACGGTAACCATGGTGATAGTGTGGCCCAGGATGAAACAGAGCTTCACACTTCTGATTTAACTGTGACTCAGCTTTGATGTTGGGGGGAGGTTTACACACTGAGCAGATGTTTTCAGACATCACAACCCGTTTGTCAATCACAACTCAGGACGGATTTGTGGCTGAAAAACATCAAAGAGATCCAGAAACAAGACCGCAGGTGCACTTTTGCGCCGACACACAGAAACATGACGAGACACAAGTCTGTTGTTTCCTGAACGTGGACCTCAGCAGGAAATGAAACCGCTGTTATCAGCGCTGACTTGTGGTCGGCCGTCTGATCTTGGCGGTGGGGTGGAGGGGTGGGTGTGGGGGCACCTCACCACAAACCACATGACAGTCTGCTGACGGCTGAGCTGCACAGCTGCAAACACATCTTCTGCTGCTCTTCTGGACTCATTCAGAGTCTGATTCTGTCCTTCAGAGTCTGATTCTGTCCTTCTAGGGTCAAGGTGGTCTTACTGACGGTAACGGGATCCTGACTCCCACACGTTCTAAATAGTACACAGAATCCTGGGAATCATTACAGGAAGTCTTGAACCGAGATGTGAAGAACTTTGTGAAGAATACGAGACTTTTATTGTAGGAAGAATCCTACGAGTGTGTTCAGCTGATGTAGCTCAAAGGTGGAGGTCAAAGTTGGTTTCAAGCTCAGTTTTTTAAACTGAAAAAGTGAAAAAATTGTATTTGTTCTTGTTATACACACACATGCATATGTGTGTATACATATACACACATATGTATGTGTGTGTATACATATACACACACATACGTATGTGTGATTATACATATACACACACCTACATATGTGTGTATATGTATGTGTGCATACATATACACACACATACATATGTGTGTATACATATATATGTATATATTTTTTATTTAAAAAAATATATGTATGTATATATGTACACACATACGTGTGTATAAACATATGTATATATTTTATTTATAAACACACTCATATATGTGTGTATGTGTATACATAAACATATATATGTATGTATATATGTGTGTGTGTATATATATATATACGTATATGTAAATATATACATATATATACACACATGTGTGTACATACACACCTAGACACACATATATACGTGTGTATAGACTGAAAAAAAAACACATCTGAGAACCCCAGAAATAAAAATCTTTTCTTTCCTTTTATCAGTTTTAAAAACATCTTCTATTTTCAAATTGTCTTTGTCAGTTGCGCTTTTTCTTTTTTCTGTTGCAATTCTGAAATGAATGTCAACTCAGTGCCACATCAATCAACAGCAGAGGAGGCGGGACATAGCTGAGATCTGGCAACTGATTGGCTGCTGAATGACTCAGAACTTATGATGCTGCAGCTCCAAACGCCTGTTGATAAATGCAGCGTTGCTGAATGTAGCGATTGCTCAGACACAAATCTAGCGACTTTTTCTGGTGATATCGGGGACTGGGGTAAAAACCCGTAACATTTCTCTTCTCAGCCTGCAGGGGGGTGCTGCTGCTGTGAAACCATCATAATGGGACCAGTCCTCAGCAGACAGCCCCTCCCAGCTGCAGTCAGAGAAGCAGAAATGACCCTGACTGCTGAAGAGTTCATCACAGTTCAGAAGATGAATAAAATAAGACAAAAACGGCTGAGAGAGATGAAGCGCCAGTCTAGACCTGCTGCTGATTTTCATTTCCTGGTTGCAGATTCTGGATTTTGATTCTCAACACATAAATCTGTGAATTCACAGCAGCGACAGGATGAAAGCTGATCTTTTTCTCTTCTTTGGTTGTTTTTTATTTGTGAGGTGTTTTTTTTCTCATTTGTTTTTTTAAAACCAGGAGACGTCTACAACTTTACCTTGACGGTGCCGATGAGCTGCCCGTCGATGTAGAGCGTGGCCATGCTGTTCTTCAGCATGCCTTTGCTCATGACCAACACCAGGTGGTGCCACTGGCCCTCGGCGATCAGCTCGCCACAGCGGAAGCGGGCGCAGCAGGGCAAGATCTCGTAGAAGGAGGCTTCTTCGCTGGACTCATCCGCTGCTTGAAGGGGGGGAGGAGGAGGAGGAGGAGGAGGACAGAGTCAGAGGGTTCAGACGGACGTATAAGGAGGAAGCGTTCTAGAGCCTGAGGGGCTGGCGTCTCTTACAGTAGGTCTGCAGCAGCTCCTCCTTGGTGGAGACGGTCAGCGAGCGGTCCTTGGCCGACAGCACCACCGCCAGGCAGACGTAGTGCTGCTCCGACGACGTGGCGCGCCGCACCACCGTCAGCAGGCGCACCGGGTGGGCCTGGGGGGCCGAGCTGAAGCGCTCCACACAGAACCAGGTGGAGTAGCTCAGGCCCGACGGGGGCGGGAACAAGCGCTCGCCTGGAGGACGAAAAGAGGGAGGAGTTGAGAGATGGGACTATCACCTGCAGAGAACGAGGGACGAACCATCAAAGAAAAATATACTTGTTTTATTCTATCGTTTAAGGGAGGAGGGGAAGGGAGATGATGTCATCCACATGTACGGGTGGGGGAGGGGGAGGATGGATGAGGTAAGAGGAAGGGAGGGAAGGAGACAAGGAGAGGAGACAGATGTAGGGCGAAGAAAGGATGGAAAAGTGAGAGGAAGAAAAAGAAGTGGACATCATAATAAATGATGGAAGGAGGAGAGAGGACAGGAGGGAGGAGGGAGGAGAAAAGGAGGGAGGGAGAGGGGAGGAGAGGAAAGAAGAGAATGAGAGAAGGAGGGAATAAAGGAGAGGAGAGAAGGAGGGAGGAGACGAAGAGAGGAGAGGAAAGAAGAGAAGTAGAGAGGGGAAAAGGAGGGAGGAGAGGAGGGAAGGAGGGAGGAGATGAGGAGGAGATGAGGAGAGGAGGAGAGGAGGAGTTGAGGAGATGAGGAGAGGAGGAGTGTGGCTGCCCCAAATCTTAAATCATCTTCATCTTAGAAAGTCGTCAGATTAATTTCAGTTAAAGAGGAAACTTTGTTGATGAAATAGTTTTAAGATTTAAACGACTGCTGTTTGTCATTAAAGATTCTGTGAAACATCATGAAGACTGGTTTGACTGGTCTGACTGGTTTTAGTGTCTCTTTAGAATAAACAAATACAACAGGGAATAAATTAAATAAAAACGTGTTTTTTTTTAGCGGCTGAGATGAATAATTACCGAGAACCTGAAACAAAAAAGATGAAAGGAAGTAAAAATGAAATAAATAAAAGGCAAGAAAAACAGAAAACGCGTCATAAAAATACAACTGCTCTCCACCTCAGTCATTCCACCTTAAAGCAGCAGCTCTCCACCTCAGTTATTCCACCTTAAAGCAGCAGCTCTCCACCTCAGTCATTCCACCTTAAACCAACGTGTCCTAGAGATGTTCCAGCCAGATATTCTCTCCAGTGCTCTGTAGGCTTCACCAGGACAGCAACTGGGAGTTGTGGTTTGATTCCTGCCTACACCAGTGCTATCTGTGCTCATATTCAACTCTGTTTAGCTCAACCTTGGATGAATAAATGGAAAGAATAAATCAGCAGCTCAGCTGTGCGAACAGACGTTTAAATGTCCCTGGGAGACTCGGATCTGTGTGCTGGAATCCTCTGGATCAGAGTTCTGGAACGTGACCCATGAAGGGAGGATGGAGAAAAAAAAGTCAGGGTCAGAAATGTAAAGTGAAATTCTTCATGTTAAGTGATTCTACCCCGGAGGGCAGGCACGGCACAGAAATGAAACGTACCCTCAGTGAGTCACTTTCAGGTTGCACACGAGCAGGAGTCAGAGTTAGTTCTGGGTCACAGCTTTCCATTTCCAAGAAAAAGTCTACCAAAAAGGATCTCGCTACCGAGCTGCCGTCCCACTCAGAGTGGGAGAGGAAGCCATGCGTCACCATGGTGATGCAGATGAAAGGTGGCGTCGGGCCGACCTCTCTGCTGTCTCCTCAGCCGGGTCACTGGACACAATCAGAATTCATCGGCGGAGGTGCTCTGTGACATTTCCTCTGCTGCTTCGTGACAAAATGAGGATAAAAAATAAAAAAGAGCTCCTCTATTTATTCATTCATCCAGAAGAGTGAATGAATGAACAAATGGTATTTTTGTCAAAAAACCAAAAAGTAATTTTTTTTAAACACAAAAATGTGATTTTAAGTTTTTTTGAAATTTGAAATTTTTAAATTTTAGTCTGGGAACTAGCAGTCTAGCTGCTAACAGAGCTAACACAGCTAGACCGACCTTTAACAGTAACCATGGTGATGACGCAGCCTGGATGAGGTAGGTTGACACCTCAGGCACATTTGAACTCGGTAATTGACGAATGAAAGGGTTAGGATTAGGGCTGCTAAACGCTAGTCTCTAGAAACTGTGCTTGTTTTCAACAACAAATCAGAAATCCAGCTGGAAGGTGGTGAGGTGGGATGTGGAACAGGAAAAATGTGCTGATCATCCTGCTTGTACATGATATTGGTGATCCGTTACTTGTAATCATGTCCTTTCAAACACAGATGAACACTGTGATCAAAGCGCCCTGCGGGGAGACGTCGGTTCAGACGAGCTGCTGCTAAACATAAACTCACTGCAGCTTCTATGTGTCTAAAATGATCAACTGTGGTTTCAGAGCGTGAGCCAACCCTTTGGACCGCCCCCAGGTGCAGAGAGGTGGTGCATCTGTCCCTGTGAAGCTTCAGGCTATAAAGCGTAAAGGACACCGAAACGACACGACGTGTGTGGACGTCTGCCTGCGTGCAGAGGTCCAGACAGGTTCATGCTGCAGGAGGGGCTGGAGATCCAGAACATCCCAACAGGTACTCAGATTTCAGAAAGAGGATGGGAAATGTCAAATGAAGTTCTGGTAGAGGATTTTGCTGTTAATATTAAAGCAACAAGAAAAAAGAAACCAGTTTGAAATTCCCACCTCTGAAGGGTCAGTAAACGCTGCGTCATGTAGGACGAGCAGCGATGATCTGGGTCCGTGGTTTCTCAACATTTTAATTCATATTAGACCCTTACAAAGTGATTTTTTCCCTTTTTTTTTTTTACGCTGGTTTCCTTAGACAGACCACTTACATGCTGTCAAGCACAGAAAGACGATTTCTCCTTTAATTTACACTCAACATGGCTGAAATTTCATGGCTACTTTCAGGAAATGACAACTCTTGTAGATGAATATTAAGAAGCTCTAAATGTGTTTTCATCCAGCTGCCAAAGAAGTCTGAGGCACATTTCTGAAAGGTCACCTAGTAGATGATGAGGGCCAGACTCTTGGTCTGGCCACATCAGCTCAGTGACGGCAGGAATCCTTTTCATCTGCTGTGATTATCCTGTCATGGTGGCTCATCACCGAAGTCAACATGTCCGCTATGCCATCGCTTATTAGCACATTATCTCCACACGCCTCGATGCATCCACTCTTTTTTTTTTAAAAATAAAAGGCTACATTAAGCAAGAGATGGTTTCTCTTTCCAGGTTTGCTTTTGTTCAGTTCGACTTCGTCTGTGTTTCCTCTCCGTGATTGGTTGCCATGTGTTGTCAGGTCTTTGTGCTCCTCCTCCTCACCATTTCTCCTTGCGTTTGTTCTTCTCCTGCAGCCGTTATCACAGTTTTCCCCAAGTTTTTGTTAGAATGAAGCTCCTGTTCTCCTGCATTTGGGTCTTCACAACCACCAGATCTGTATGCAGATGATCTACCAGTCTATCTGCCAGCTGTGCCTGTTTCATGGAGAGGACCAGAATCCCTCCACAGATGCTTAGAGGACGTTAAGCTGTGGCCGTCTCAAACTTTCCTCAGTTTAAATGAAATTAAAACAGAGTAAAGCACTGTGTTTGCTCCTTCCAAGCTGCCCGGAGATATAATGTCTCCAGTTGGCCCAGTTGGCCTGATTCCCTTAACTATGTGGGTGTGACCTTTGACAACAAGCTGTCAAGCTTCAAGTCCTTCCTGCGGACGTAGCTGGTCCTGTGTGGTCATGAGGTCTTCCCAGGCAGAATGGGACTTGTAGTCCTCCCAGCATCCTCCGGCTGCGCCCCAGGGCCTCCTTTCAGCTGGAAAGATGAGGACATGGTCCTGAGGGAGGCTTCCATGACAACCAGGATCAGATGATGAAACACTTAAGACGTACGAGGACGACCTGTGGGGACGGATGTGTCTTCTTTTTGGTCAGTGAAGCCCGCGACCACTGAGGGAGGGCTGGTAAGTTATGATTGTGCTGGAAAAACTCCCGGCGCAGACCTCTGACAGCGTTCTCCGACTGATGTCTGCAGATGCTGGAAGAAGCAATTACACTGCAGGTGAGCAGCGCTGACAAAAGACGTGACAAAGAACTGCCGGGAGGTCTGCAGACAGAGATTTTCTGGCTTTTTCTCACCGCTGACAGAATGAAGAATAAAAAAAGAAGCCTTGGTGATTAAATATAGCTGAAAAAAAGTAGCTGCTGTTATTTCTGAACAGACACGAAATCTCAACGTCCATTTGATGAAACCTTCTCTAGAGAACACGTCTACATATTTCAGCTGTTTTGCATTTAAACGGTAAAATGAATGAACAACGGTTCCTTTCTGATATATAAAGCAGCATTTCTTTATGAATGTGGATCGGGCACAAACGTGCACGCTTGTCATTATAATGTGCATGTTCCAGATGACAAATGTAATTTGTTTTGCTATTTTCTCTAATTATGCTGTTTATAACAATTAGTTTCAGTGGATTAAGCATTTGTAAGACTGGCGTGTTTATTATGACATGAGTCATGCTTCTCTTTCAAAATAAAAGCCTGCTGAGAACAGGAAAGTTTCTAAAATGTTACATTTAGAAGGAATTTTAATTTGACAGTGCATAGGAAGTCTTAATTCTGTAATGGCAGCAGAAGAAGAGAAAAAACAACTTTCTACAGCCCAACTCTGTGTCAGGTATGAAGCAAGGAGGAAACCGCCATCCTTGCTTTTTTCTGACTGTCCCTTTCATACTGCAAAAATACTCAAAGATAGGCCGACTGAAATATGACAAAGTAGCTTCATAAACCATACATGTATTTAAAACACCCCTTTCTGTCTGAAATGAAAATTTTCTAACATGTAAACATAAATAATGCCTCATGACCAGTGACATGTGGTGATGTTCATGGCTGCTGACTCCATCAGAATCAGATTTACAAACGTATGAAGCCCACAGCGTAGATTATTCATCTGCTCAGCAGCAGTTAGCAGGTTAGGTTTCATATGTCATATCAGCATCTTTCTGAAAGACCTTCCAGAGGCCTTTATTAGCTGGAGAGAAAACAAGGACGAAAAAAGAGCGAACACTGGGAGTGAAGCTGCACCCCTCTGCTTGAAGGTCCACCAGCTTAACCACTGGATCTGACAGCTGGTATCAGCTCATCTTCACATTTAGTGAAAGTAAAATAAATAGATACATAAACACGTTAACATAGTCTTGGTCTGTCCAGACTCTCATCAGAATAACGCCAGCGGTCCAGTGCAGCGCTTTGTTATAAATATTACTGAAGGAGCCGGACGTTTTATGGAATTATATTTATTCTTGTTCTTGTTCTGACTGTCAGGTTTCCAGTTTGAGCTGCTGTCAGAGCTCATCTGTTGCTTGTTGATTGTGTTACGTCACTCCAACTTGCAATAACATCAAACACGTTTGAGATTGTCTCAATCCCAAGACTAGGAAAAGACCGTAAGAAACGTCGCAAATTATCACCTTAAACCTGACGATGGAGATGACGGGAGCGCGCTGTGACTGCAGGAAAACTCCTGGGATTTACGAAAGACTTGCAGGTTTTAGTTTGGGACTGTCGAAATCGGTTGGTGTAAGTCCAGCTTTAGTGACACAAATTTGTCAACGGGCCATTGACTCTATTGGACTCCATGCAGATGTCAATTATCCTGATCATCTGGAGATAAGCAACTGAACCACAGGGGGCGCTAGAGATCAACTGACACGAACAAACCCAAAACACTTACAGTGAATGACATATAATGATAATGCTAATGATATATATGTATATATATATATTTATGTGACATTAATGAGTATACATATACACTATGAAAGAGGAAGATTGGTCCTTTTCCAACCATCTGACCATCTAAGGAGGCTCAGCTGAGGGTGACGGCACGCTGACTACCAATGAGGAAATGCTTCAAACAGCAGCATGCTAGCAGTTGTACCACCTAGTTTTACACAGAATGAATAATAAAGGAGGAAGAAAGTGGTGAGATGTTTGCAGTTTCAAGCTGCAGCTGGTAGTTTCTTCACCAGTTCTCCAACTTCATGGTGCGATCTATCTCTGAAAGTTGAAAGATGGAAAACTTGGAACAAATAGGACTGGTAGGACAGTATAATAAATGAAAGCATGTAGGGTTTATGTCCACCGTCCCAACGTAACCTGTTTAATTCCAGGTTAACCAGCAGTTGGTGGGAAAACTGGTGGGAAACCACATTAGTCTAAATTCACACATATTCCTCGCTTTGACCTATTTACACATATATATAAAAAAATAACACTAACACCACTGTGAGTTTCTCATGAATCTTTTTTTTCAACTTCGGGGTTCTTTGAAGTCTAGAAAATGTAAAACCTCTGATAGTTTTAAGCCATATAGAAAATATAATAAACAGGCGAAACCTTTGATACTATGTCTGGGTTACACCAGCGGTGCTGAAAAGGTGCATGCAGGCACATATCATAATTATACATGAGAAGTAGAACGTGCTGAATCTGTTAACAAAGGTATCTCCTTCCAGATAGGAAGTACAGAGGCCTGGTCATGTGACCATTCACGGTAGTCACATGACAGTGCTACAATTTAGAGGACACAACCTCTTCTTCTGTTTAAAAACTGCTTCAGCTACCCAGAACCAAAGCAACACTTTTAAAGCTTCCAGAAACTGAAATAAAAGACAGAAAACAACAACTGAAGGCTTGGAGGTGAAACAGCCTCCCGGTCTGGACAGGCTGATGTATAAATGTAGAAACGTTTCAATGCTTAAATGTATAAATGTAATGTAGCTTTATAAAGACCGCTTCTGTCTTGACTGAAGTGTCCAGGTTCTGGCCTCACATCTCACATTCGGATTCCCTTCAGCACACAGCAGCTGCCATTCAGTCCATCTTCATCCTGCCTTCATCCCACCCGTTCACCCTCCTCATCCTCCCTGCAGAGTCAAAGCAGCTCTGTTTGCTCTCTGTCCATCATTGATTTTTCTCTCCAGCACTCAGACCCCCCCAAAGCAGAATAAAGACCAGCAGCTACACTTCCAGACCGCTGCAGCCTTCACCTGCCTGCCTCCCACCGAGTCTGAGCGTGTGAGTCAGGTCAGGTGTAATCACTTAACCAGACGGTGCAATTTCAGGAGAAATTATAGCACGAGTGCTGAGACCGTCCCATCTCTGTGGAGCTGCTAAAACAGTGTTCAGGGATCACAGGTGAGCTTTCACGTTGCCGTGGTGACGTGCAGCAGACTGAAAATTCACCAGAACTCTGTGCAGCTCAGAGAAAAGCTGTAACTCAAAAAGACTTTACTGCATTTATTTAACCGGACGTTGGTTGTTTTTGCTGTAAAAAACGTGAACAAATCCGGCATTTTCTTTTGCTGTTGTAAAACGTCGAGTTCACACTGGACGATCTCAGGCTAAAGATGGTCAGCGGAGGTAAAAACGCTCCATCGTAGCTGAGGAATGGTGGTGGCAGATCTGACGATGATGAACCTCCAAAGATGGCTGCCACAGATATCAGCAGTGATGGTCTCAGAGCATGACAGCCTTCGCCACCCGACATCACCGTGGTAGGATCCAACATCAGAGCATGACGGCCTTCACCGCCTCTACCATCTCTGTTAGCTAACCAACCAATAGGAACACACCATGGAATAACGTAAACAGCACAGTAGCCTAGCAACAACAGCGGTAGATACAACGGAGAGACGGGAAGAAAAATGTGAAAGACATATGTTTGCTGAGAGCGGCTGCTTTAAGGTGGAATAACTGAGGTGGAGAGCAGCTGCTTTAAGGTGGAATAACTGAGGTGGAGAGCA
>JBAMYA010000024.1:16807870-16819577 GCA_037176975.1 Arrhamphus sclerolepis | reverse complement strand
AGCTCCTGGTTCAGATTAAATGAAGTTCCTGGTCCAGATTAAATGAAGCTCCTGGTTCAGATTAAATGAATCTCCTGGTCCAGATTAAATGAAGTTCCTGCTCCAGATTAAATGAAGCTCCTGGTTCAGATTAAATGAAGCTCCTGGTTCAGATTAAATGAAGCTCCTGGTTCAGATTAAATGAAGTTCCTGGTCCAGATTAAATGAAGCTCCTGGTTCAGATTAAATGAATCTCCTGCTCCAGATTAAATGAAGTTCCTGCTCCAGATTAAATGAATCTCCTGGTCCAGATTAAATGAAGCGGTGTGCTGGGTTTGGATTGCGGTCTCAGGTTTGACGTGTGCCGTATTGTCAGCTATTGCTTTGCGTATCACATAGTTTCCAACATGGTCCAGCAGCGTTTTGAGGTTTGATGGTGGTGAAGACCTAATTATCTAATTCCTCCACCTGGACAGGAAGGTCAGAGGTCAGGATTTGTTGCTACTCAGAAGCTGGCAGGCTTTCAAGGTTTTTTTTTTCCCAAGGACACTTGTCAAGGACA
This sequence comes from Arrhamphus sclerolepis, assembly GCA_037176975.1. Taxonomy (NCBI): domain Eukaryota; kingdom Metazoa; phylum Chordata; class Actinopteri; order Beloniformes; family Hemiramphidae; genus Arrhamphus; species Arrhamphus sclerolepis. The sequence continues at coordinate 16,819,036 of JBAMYA010000024.1, read as the reverse complement.
GAAACTCAGTCTGTCAAACTGGACGTCGTCTTTACTCCACCTCAGTCATCACCTTGATGAGATGATACAAAGCGCTTCTCTTCAGAAAGAAAAGCTGCTTCCCTCCTTCCCCCAGACTGATAGCACCCCCCCCCCACACCCCCCACCCCCACCGTCAGTCGGCAGTGTGTTGGTGTGTGTTGGTCCGTGTGAGCGTGCAGAGAGGTGGAGCGTGCATGAGATTCCTAACAGCAGCAGGGGCATCAATATTTCATGCCGACAGATGGGAGGGAAAGGAGAGGCTGCTGCCGGTGCCGCTCAGAGAAACTGGGCCACTGCCTCATCTTTTCACAAGGAACTCCACTTTTCTATTTCCAGCGGGCCGCCGCTGTGAAGACGAGTCGTTTGGGGAACTGCAAAGAGCTCGGAGAGAGGTGGGCGAGGACGTGTGATCGCCGAGGAGTTTCTGAGAGCAGCTGAACCTGTTTGATCTGGATGATGTGAAGATGATAACATCAGCAGCAGCAGGAGTTTCCAACCTGATGTCAGAGGAAAAATCAGACAATGAAAACTGAAACAGGCTCCGAGTGTTCTTCAGGCGGATTTATAATTCCAAGTCAAGTCTCTCCAAATGTAACCACGCATCGCGTCAACAAGAAAGATTTGTTCTCCTTCGCCGTTTTCAAGTCGGTACAACGATAGTTTGCTGCAACGTCTGTCCAAAAAAAACGACTGATGCTCAACATTTATCAGCTCCGACTCACGTAAAATATGCTTTATTGGCTCCAGGAAGCAAACAATAAGGAAGCTACGGCACTGCAAAAAAAGATCCCACGCTGCCACCTGGTGGATATACAGAGTAAAGGAAACAATAGTGCAGAATTATGGGGCACGCGACGCCAAAGCCTAGTTGATACTTCTCCGACTCCGTCAACACACAGAGCTGATGTTGCTAACCCTCTCCAACGTTGCTAACCCTCTCCAACATTGCTAACCCTCTCCAACGTTGCTAACCCTCTCCAACGTTGCTAACCCTCTCCAATGTTGCTAACCCTCTCCAATGTTGCTAACCCTCTCCAACGGGTGACAGATACTTTCCCAATTTTTTTAAACTATCTGTAAATGCAACAGACCCTACGGATAGAGCACATCTGTGATTGGTCAGCTAACTACTCACTCTAACGCTCTTAAACAATAAAAATCAGGTTGTCACTAGTCCAAGTCATGGCTGGTTTCACCGCATTAAACTATTAAACTGCCCATTCAGATCCTCGATATACGTTACTGATGCAAATGTGACATGTCAGCGTTCAGACGTCCTCAAAATGATTGTTATATGATCAGTTTTCAAATCAAATGAAACCTGTTTTAGCTTCATGAAGGAAAAGAGACAGAAAGAAACTCTGCTATGTTCAAGTAAAACTGCTTCTGACCAGGTTTAGTTCAGAGAGTCAGTTACTGTGGTAACAGAGACCAGATTTAGCTTAGAGTCAGTTACTGTGGTAACAGAGACCAGGTTTAGTTCAGAGAGTCAGTTACTGTGGTAACAGAGATCAGGTTTAGTTCAGAGTCAGTTACTGTGGTAACAGAGACCACGATTAGTTCAGAGTCAGTTACCGTGGTAACAGAGACCAGATTTAGCTTAGAGTCAGTTACTGTGGTAACAGAGAGCAGGTTTAGTTCAGAGAGTCAGTTACTGTGGAAACAGAGACCAGCTTTAATTCAGAGTCAGTTACTGTGGTAACAAAAACCACGATTAGTTCAGAGTCAGTTACCGTGGTAACAGAGACCAGGTTTAGTTCAGAGTCAGTTACCAGGGTAACAGAGACCAGCTTTAGTTCAGAGCCACTTACCGTGATAACAGAGACCAGCTTTAGTTCAGAGAGTCAGTTACCGTGGTAACAGAGACCAGGTTTAGTTCAGAGTCACTCAGTTTCTGAAACCGGATCAAATGAACCCTCTTTCTCGGGATTCAGTAACGTCTCTTTTTAAAACGGACCTCAGGTCTGTGTGTGGCAGGCTGAGGTGAAAAAACAACCCAGGACCTTTTGTTTACTTTAGTCTGTTTATTTATCACATCAGTGTTTATGGGATAGTAGGCTGGTCTTCAGAAAAAAAAAACACACTATGCCCCCTACTGTCCTGGCAGTGAATTGCTTTGCAACAGTCACTAAGCAACAGAGAAGTCTAAAAGGTCCACGTCTCCATGGATACGACTGCGTGTCTACGGAGTGACGGCGTCAGAGACGTCTAACGAGGTCTTAAGTGCGTAGCTGCTATTCAGAAGCATAAACAAGTGACTTGATGAGTCTTCGCGTGTCTTCACGTGTTGTTCACACATAAAGATCAAGTTCTGACTGACTGCTGAACGGCCACTGACGTTTCGGACCTAAAATCATCTGATCTACCAGAAGCTTCGGAGCGCTGAACACAACACCAGCGCTAAAACTTCTGCTGCTCCTGAGAATTCCACAGATGTCTTTCGTTGCAAATCTCAGTCTTAACTCCATTCTTAAACCAAGACCAAGAAAACAAAGTTTAATGTTCTCCAAACACTTCAAATACGTGCACCTAATTCTGGAATGTTGCCCGCAAAAGTAATTATAATAATCCCACAACAAAAATACAGATGTTAAAAATATAATCTGGCACAGAGAACCTGTCTTCACAGCCGTTCAGTTTGATGGTGAAGCATCTTCAGCACCGACTCCAGCATCCACCGTGTCGTGAAGCGGCACACGAAACCACCGGCTGAGTCCGTCAGCGGCAGCACGGGGAGCGCCGCACGACATAAAAGGCGGAAAATAAGCCTATTTGTATGCGCGGGACTCACAACTCTGGAGGTGAATAACGGCCTCCTGCTGAGACGGTTGGAGATTCAACCAAAAAAAGAAAAAAAAAACTGTCTCTTTGATGGGAGAATTTATGTGGCATCATGAAGTGTTGCTGAAGGAAACTGAAGTTTCCAGATGAATGAGGCTGCTGCTGCACCTGAAACACTGAAATATTTCAGTGTTCTGATCTTCTAATGCACGTGTGTCAAACTGGAGGCCCATGGGCCAAATCCGACACGCCACTTTGTTTTATCTGGCCCACGAAAACACGCAAAGGCGATCATAAACATCTAACCAGAACATTTCTGAGGACATTTCAATGTGACTGCTGTTTGATCCAGTTCTGACATCATAAATTAGAAATAACTGAGGTGGAGAGAACCTGGTTGATGTCAAAAGGTTGTGATTTAGGAAATATTTCTAAAAGATTTTACGACAAAAATTTGCTAATTTTTGTCAAAACTGTTTTTTGTACAACAAAAATTCATGATTTCATGACAAATAATTAAAATTACGGAAAAATTTAACATATGTGGTTTGATATACTATGTTTGATCCCCGTGGGGAAATTCACTCTCCGCATTTGACCCATCTGGGCTGCTGGACCCAGGATGGCGGGCTGCCGCGGTGCGGCGCCTGGGGAGCGGGCGGGGGATTCAGGTGCCTTGCTCAGCGGCACCTCATCCATGGATGTGGACGTGGGGAAGCCACGGAACCGGCAAGAGAACTGATAAAAAGTCTTGGTTGTTGGAAAAAAAAGCCTTGATCTTTGAGAATTTACATCAAAATTAGCCTTTTTCTTTAAAACAAATTATTATTATTATTTTTTAATCTGCAGCTATTAAAATTTTGTGATTTTGGAGCAAAAGCCTCAATTTTATGCTAAAAGTGAATTTTGTCAAATTTACAATTCTATGACAAAAATTCACTTGTTTTTTTCGCTTTTACAACCGACTCCAGAAACTAACCGGCCCTTTAATGGTAACCATGGTGATGACGTTGACATAACCACATCCAGTCCGAGTTAAAGAGCGGACTGACCCGAAGCCCTCCAGCGACGTGTCGAACTCCACGAACGCGGGAACGTCGGCCGATCCATGCAGGCGGATGTCATGGGGCGTCGTCATGGACACCAGGCACTTGACTCGGGTGAGGGGCACGGTGCTGCCCTCGGCGGAGCGCACCAGGCTGCGGCTGATGCGGTACTGGCCGTTGTCCTCCGCCGGCGTGGCGAAGACGCTGTCGGGGCCGAAGCCTTCCGTGGACATGGTCATGCTGTCTGCGGAGTCGGACACAGGAGAGAGATGGTTAAAGACTGTTTCATGCTCATCACTTTCAAAACAGCGTCAAATCTCCAGGATGTACTGGCGTGCAGGCATTTCTATCCCACACTGCCACCTAGTGGTTGCTGTTGGAATTACAGCACAATAACGCAGAAGTACAAACACCAGAAGAAGGTGCAAGTGTTGGAGGAGTCTAAGAAAATCACCACTTAGACTCCATAAATCCCCAACTGGGCACAAGTTTACCAAGAAGAAGTGCTGCAGCTGTGAAGTGCGACCGCAATTAAAAAAACAAAAAAATAGTGATTTGATTCAGATTTGTCATCAGTCAAGGTCTCCCTGACTCCCGCTGTGAGCGTTCAGGACTGCATTTATCTGGATGTTTACTGTCCCAGACGGACCAGATCAAACTCTTCGCTTTGAGCCTCCGCTGAAAAAACAGAGCCATCTCCTTTTGTTCGGCGTCAGCAGATGTGACGGAGGCAAAATTAAATCAAGGGAAGAACAACGGCTCACATCAGTGGCGGCTAATCAACCGCCCTCCTGTGTTCCAGCGGTGGATGCTGGTACCAAGCGCTAATTAGCAGGGAGACACAATAGGCAATTAAGACGTGCTGAGGAGCCCAGAAAATTACAAACATGACCAGCTGCTCGTGGAAAACACTATTTAGGAGGCAGATCGTTGTTTAAAGGGGAAGAAGACGTCACCAGCAGCTGAGCGCTCGGGAACATTTAGAAGGATTTATGAACCTTTATAAAGATTTATGAACGTCCTCTTGAAGGTCATTGGCTGGTGGAGAAGTTGTTTGTTTTGTTTTTTTAATCAAATGAAAAATTAACTAAAAGAAGGTCTTTCATTTTTGACATTTGAAGACACTGAGGGTCCAAACGTATCAATAGTTCCTCAGGTCATGTCCACACAAGACATTTTGGTCATGTCACAGCTCCAAATGTTCAGTTAAGACATGTGAAGGTCAACATTTGCATCGACAGGTGTGTGTGTGTGTGTGTGTTCCTCTCTTACTTCTCATCTCGGCGTCGTAGCTCAGGGAGCTCGGCTTGTGGACGCGGTACTGCTTCAGGAGCTTCTTGTCCCAGGCGCCACAGTTCAGAGGGTTCCCGAGACGCAAGAACTCCCTGAAGGACGACAAGAACAAGGTCGTGAGAACAAAAAACCAGACCCATCCGAAGGTAACCCAGACCACGACAGCACCGTGGCAGCTTCAGAATTCAACTTTTTGTCAAATTTACTTTGTTTTCCAACAAAAATGTATCATTTCAGGACTGAAACTGCAGAACAATGTGCATTTTTCCAACTTTAATGTCACGTCAAAATGTTACAAAAAGTCGAGGTTAAAGATTTTTATGACACTTGTGACTGTACGATAAAAAAGACTAAAATAAATAAATTAAAAAAGAATTCTCAATCTTTTAAAATTAGCAGTTTTACCAAAAAGAATTGCTTTTGTGCATTAAAAAATGTATTTATACAAAAGGGTTTTGCAAAAATCTCAATAAAGGTTACAAAATAGTTTCACAATGTTTTTGTGAAATTTGCCATTTTACAACAAAATTAGTTTTGTTTTTTTTGTTTTTTTAACAAAGACAGTTTTTTTTATTATTTGCTATTATACAAGAAAAATGTGTGATTTTTAGCAGAAAAGCCTCATTTTTATGACGAATTTTGTGAGAAGCCTTGTGATTGGATAAAGAGAAGGGGTCCCAGCATGGAGCCTTGAGGCCCCTGTGGAGGCCCCTGTTGACTATCAACAGGATTAGCAGCAGATGCTCCACCAGGTGTTTATTTCAGGTCCACTTACGTTTTCAGCTTCTTCTTGCCCATGTCTCAACATCAAACCTGAGATGGGCTGATATTTTCCATGAAACGGTGAACTTTATTTCTAGACTGTTCCACTCAGCTTCCCACTTAGGATGTACGTATAAGCGCACGCAGCACGCGGCGCTAAGCGCCTCGCTGGCACTTCGTGTCAGCTGTCAAGAACGCAAAACTAACGTCAAAGACACGTCTACGGAGACGATGTGGAGGCTGAAAAAATGACAGCGCAGACAGACGAGGATGAGTTAACGGGAGCGTGATTAAAGGTAGACGGAGAGCAGGCAGGTCGCATTTACATATGAAAACAATCAACCGTCAAACCCCCCCCCCCTTCTCCAACCCCAACTGCACATATCAGTTAACCAGTCAAGCAGGAAATGAGTCCCCCTCCTTCACACGCTGAGGCCTGCAGACTGAAGGCATTCATATTCCGGGTTTCATCAGTTCCATCATCATCCTCCCGCCCCCACCAGCCTCCGTCTGAAGCTCTTACTGGTTCACAGACGGTAAACCGGGTCCGGTACCTGAGTGCCATGGGCTGCAGGGCCTGCGAGGCCAGCCTCTCGAACATCCTCTGCAGCGGCGGGTGAAGCGGGTGGTCTTCGTCGGCGAGGGCCTGGCTGCAGCGCTGCAGCAGCCGCTGGTGGAGGGAGGCTTCACACAGCACCTGCTGGTTCCTCTCGCTGTTCACCAGGAGCTGCAGGATGTTGGCCACGGCCAGCTGGAGGTCCAGGGCGTGCTGGACGGAGAAGGTTGGGGAGAGATGGAGGTTAACGCCAGAGCTTCCTCCCCCACCACCCCAGAGGAGTCAAACCCACATCATCACCATGGTTACCGCTAAACAACCGTTGCTCTTTACTTTTCAGTGAATTCTTTGTTAAAAACAAAAATCACACAATTTCACACCTTTTATCACAGAATTGAGGCTTTTGTACTAAAGTCTCAAATTTTTCTTCTTTAATCGAAAATTTCAAAAGAATTAAAATTTTTCATAAAAATGCAAATTTTGTTGTAAAATGGTGAATTTTGCAACATCACATCTGTTTTTCATTAAAAGCAACTTTTGACACAAAATTACTAATTTTAATCCCAAATCATAGATTTGAGGCTTTTGAACCAAAATCATAAATTTTTTTTGCACAATTGCAATTTCCTAAAAATATGAAACTTGTTGCAAAATGAAAAATTTCACAACCAAATCACAATTTTCTTTTGAGGCTTTTGGAAATTTAAAGTAAAAACTTTACTTTAAAAAAAAAAAAAGTTAATTTTGTTGTGAAATTTTACAAGTTTGAGACACAAAATTGTGACATTTTAACTTAGAATTACAATTATTGTTTGAGCATATTGTGACATAAAATTCCAACAGTCACAAAATTGCAAATTCTTTTTTTTTTTTTTACTTTCTGCCCCCTACCCAACAAAAGTCCCAAATCTTTGTTAAAAATAGAAAAAGATCAACTTTTCTCTGTAAAGTCATTTCCAATCGTTTCCTAAATCCTGACTTTTTGGCATCATCCAGCTGTTCTGTCTTTCTGGCGTCGCTGGAGAAGCTATAAATAAAGTTCGACACATGTGGACTGACCCCGGCAGCCACTTTGACAGGAATTGCGTTTTGTTTCCCCGTTTTTCCGGGCTTCCTCACCTCCGGCTGGCTGTCCGAGCTGATGGACGGGAGCAGGTCCAGCATGGCCAGCACGGCCCCCGGGTGGATGACCACCGTGTCCGACGAAGACGAGGGGGGAGCGGGGAAGGAGGGGTTCGCCAGGTGGAGCTTGAGGTCAGTCAGGGCTCTGACGGGGGCCGGGGGGCCCGACGTACCGTTGTAACCATGTCTGTGGGGGACGGACAACGTCAGGATTTAAGTTTTTTTTTAAAAACCATGAGTCATCGGTTCCCACGCTTTAGTTAGAGTTGAGCAATTAGACAAGTTGCTGCAAAGCAGATTACAGAGCAGCAACCCCTCCCCTCAGGGAGACGACGCGGATAAATAAAGAGGAGAAGAGAAAAAAAGGAGAAATGAGTCAGCATAAAGAGCTGGAGCTGCTGCACGTGAAGCAGGAATCAAACGAAAGGAAAAACAGCAAATATCTGCAAATATCCCATCAATGGTAGCCTGTTACTGTTTTAGAATTTATACAGAATAACTGACTAAGTAAATTCTTAAACATTATTATTGTACATTTTAGAACAAGGAAGCAGAAGAAGTTATTATATTTTAGTTTGGAGAAGAGGAGGCATTAAACAAGCTCCTTTCTAAATATGTAAATTACGATTGTATTGTTTCACTTATATTGGATTATTTTATACATATTTGTAATAAATAGTTTGAACTGAAGTGAAGTGAAATGATCGTTTGCTTTCCTAAAGTTTAGAAGCTGCTGCAGCAGAAAAACGTGTCTCCTTTGGTTGGACGTCCAAACATGGTTGACGTTGACTCCTGAATAAATGGTCATTTCTTTGTTATTATTATTATTATTTATATTTACTAGTATCTTACAACTGTTCTTATTCTTATCTGTAACAAACACAAAACAACAGTTTATTTCTCCCTCCTGTCTTTTCTTCTTCTATCTCTCCGTTCATTGCAGGTTTTTGTTGTGATAGAGACAAATAAATAAATGTTTGTTCGTGTTTGTTGTTGTGACTGGGATGAAGATGAGATTACATTTTATGGGAAAGTAAATGCAGGAAACCAGCTCTTCCTGGGGGGAGGGGGAGGGGGGGCCAATGGTCACATGATCCCTCATGTCAGAGTCACGCGAATAAATTTAAAAATTAAAGGATCAGAAGCCAGTTTTCATCAGCTGATTTAATTATTTAATCATTTTCCATGAAAACTCCATCAGCTGTTGAAGAGAAGCTCTTCTCCTCTGGTTGGTACCTGCTTGACTTCAGATCATGGAGAAACTGGGAAACTGGGAGAGCAACAATGGGAGCTGGTAGTGGCAGGTGAGGGAAGGAGGCTGGAGGATGAGGAGAGGGGAGAATGAGGGTGAGGAGAGGGGAGGATGAGGAGAGGAGGAGGATGAGGAGATTGGGGGATGAGGACAAGGGAGGTTGAGGGGGGAGGGTGAGGAGATGGGAGGATGAAGAGAGGTGAGAATGAGGGTCAGAAGAAGGGAGGATGAGGAGAGCGGAGAAAGAGGAGAGGGGGGATGAGGGGAGGGGAGAATGAGGGTGAGGAGAGGGGAGGATGAAGAGAGCGGAGGATGAGGGTGAGGAGAGGGGAGGATGAGGAGAGGAGGAGGGTGAGGAGAACGGAGAAAGAGGGGAGAATGAGGGTGAGGAGAGAGGAGGATGAAGAGAGGGGAGAATGAGGGTGAGGAGAGGGGAGGTTGAGGGGAGAATGAGGGTGAGGATGAAAAGAGGGGAGGATGAGGAGATTGAGGGATGAGGAGAAGGGAGGTTGAGGGGGGAGGGTGAGGAGATGGGAGGATGAGGGTGAGGAGGAGGATATGGGTGATGGGAGGGTGAGGGGAGGAGGAGGAGGCTGGGGCTGTAGGTACCTCTTCCTGGCGAGTGCCGGCGTCCCCCAGGGGGAAGGCAGCGAGGTCTCGTGAGTCAGGCAGGGAGGCACCTGCTCTGCACGACTGCACGGCAGCACCCCCCACATGCACACATGCATGCGCACACATGCATCCACACGCAGCCGTGCAGGTGTGCCACGCCGAGGACGAAGAGCAGGACAACCAGATGTTAGAGGAAGAAGAAGAGAAAGAGAAGGGAAGGAAAGAAGATGTTAGTGGAGGAAACCAGAGCTCCAGCTGGGGCACGTGCACAACGCCAGCCAGACGTGCACGTGAAGTTTGTAATGATAAAGAGAGTTTACGTTGAGGAGGAAAGAAAGACGACATCATCATCATCATCATCATCATCATGATTCTGTTTTAACTTTTCACTGAGGACTTCACGACCTTCAGCTTCAAGCGTCTGAGCTTTTTCGTCCTTTTAAGCAGACTGACGGGAGACAAACACAGCTGGACCAGCTGTGGACTGATCCCGGCCTTGAAAACATCTGCTTCTGCAGGAACCGCTTTCTTCTTTCAGGGATTAGTAGGTAAAATTAAAAAACCCAGAGCTGTGAGTGAAAGTCTCTGAAAGTCTCTCCTGGTTCCAACAAAGTCACTTCCATCTACTTCCTTCCCTCTTCTGACCCTCACTTTTTCCTTCCACGAGTCTACATGCTGCAAGCTGCTGCCGTGCGATTGGCTGATTGCACAGCGAGCTGCGTGTTTCCTATATTGTTTGGGTTTGTTGCAGTTCCTCCACTGACCACCAGGTGCTGCCTCCAAAACAGAGCAGGTCCCCAATGACCTCCATGTTCAAAAGGTCCAGCTTTGTAGCACAATTAAACATTTTCACAGCCTGGTACAAAAGTTGGTTTTGGTTTCTGTGGTTAGATGTTGACAACTGTGTGTGTGTGTGTGTGTGTGTGTGTGTGTGTGAGTGAGGGGTTATTGTAACATATGTTCATTCCTCTCTCCTACTATGGAGGGCCAGAGCAATCAAAATTAAATGAACACATAAATACATTAAATAAATATACAATAGAACCAATAGAACTGGAAATACATAAATATATGACTTATTTAATATACAATTAAATAATGAAATTTAATATGAATCAACATATCTGGACCCTTATAACTTGCCTCCTCACCAATGAAGACATTGTAATTATGCAACATAACGTGGTTGGTAGTTCACGCACAAATCTGTTCAGCTAAAGCGTGAAACTGACCTGTCGAAGGAGTCCGTGGCCATCTTGTACAGGTAGATGAAGAGCTTGCTGCAGTGCTTGAGCGTGGGGCAGACGCTATCCCCCGCGCAGCCTCCGGGGGCAGCCTCGTCCTCCAGCAGCCTCTGGAAAGGCTGAGCGTTGGAGGGGAACACCCCCGTGGGGCTGAGCTTCTTCGTGTCTGAGAAACAACCCAGCAGCCTGGAGGACGAAAGAGTTGAGAACGACAAAGCATTACAGGCAAAGCATGTTACACGGTGCGTTCCTATTGGTCGGTTAGCTGACAGAGATCGTAGAGGCAGCGACAGGCGCTCCACGCTCTGAGATGATCCCTACAAATTTCTGACACTGCTGATATCTGTAACAGCCCGTCTTTGGCTGAAAGACGGATTCTATCATTCATCTCTCTTCATTCAATTCAAAATATTACTTCTTCCATCCAAAGCTCTGAATGATAGAGCTCCAATTTATGTGAAAAATCTCATAGTTCCT
>JBAMYA010000024.1:16793488-16806000 GCA_037176975.1 Arrhamphus sclerolepis | reverse complement strand
ATGAACTGGACTGGTCTGCACAGAGTCCTGACCTCAACCTGGTAGAACACCTTTGGGATGAATCAGAGCAGAGACTGAGAGCCAGACCTTCTGCTCCAACATCAGTGGGACCTCACAGATGCTCTTCTGGAAGAACGGTCAGAGATTCCCATCAACACACTCCTGAACCTTGTGGACAGACTTCCCAGTTGAAGCTGTACTAGCTGCAAAGATGGAGCCACGTCATACTGGACCTTATGGATGAAGAATGGATGGTATTCAGTTGCAGTTTTTGTTTATTTTATCTAGTATGTGAAACCAGTCAGACCATTAAAACAGCTCCGTATCTCGCGGAGCAGCAGAGAAGTAAAAGAGTGATGCGTCGTCCCACTGAGCCAGCTGTTTCCTGCTGCATCAGAGTACTGCTGGACTCAGCACAAAGTTTTACTCAAAACTAATCACAGGATGTTCAGGGCATCCTCTTCCTGCTCTGCATGCTGGGAAACAAGCAGCGGGCCGCGGCCACGGGGCGAATGAATCTACGGCTCGGGGTGTTAACTTTACAAGCCGCGCGGAGGCTTTGAAGATTAAACGCAGCGCATCCTGGCGGACAGAAAGATGCCCACCTCCCATTCGTGTTGCTAGCAGTCTGCTAATTTCTGCAACACACACACACACACCCTGATGAAGAACGGGGAATAAATTATTTTAATCAAACTCTGGATTGGATATGAGTTATTCAAGGTCTCTTTTATGGTGATAATTAAAATCGGAGAAAAAAGCTGACAAGTTAATCCGGTCAAAGCCTTCAGACAGCATGAGAATTCCTCCATCGGAGGGAGGGGGTAAGAAATGCAATTATGCCTGAGAAAATGTGTGTGTGAATGCTTTTATGTGGACCTGACTCTCCGAGACCCTGGTTTGAAGCAATTACCGTGTGCGGGGCTTCAAATGCATATTGATTTGTGGAATCGCAGACTTTTCTTTCCTGAATGTTCTCAAGTGAAACTGCTTGTACTCTACTTCTTCTTATCCGTTTATAGAGACCAAGCAGGTTAGAACATGCAGCGAATGAGAAGATAAGATGCACACTGGTGTCAGAACAGGTTTGAAGTAGATGACCTGGGATCAGTCCTCGCTCCTTACCTTCCTGACCCCTGCTGCCTTTGACCCCACTACCACACCTTCACTCTCATACTTGGACATCTCAGGTCCAGATCGCATCTGACTGGCAATAAAAACTGGTTTTACTCTAAAACTCTGCACCAATCACACCAAGTTGAATTCCTAGCGAGAGCAACGTACTTGGCAGTAAACTTGATTCTGATTCTGGTCTTATTTCACCACCTCTCCACCGGGGCGCCTCAAGGCTCGGCACTTGGACCCCTTCTCTTTGCGACACACGCCACCTCTCCAAGACACGCTATCCAATCACACGGCTTCTCATATCACTGCTATATGCAGATGATGCACGACTCTACCCATCGTTCCCACCAGACGACCCCACAGTCTGGTGTTTCATCGACCTGGATGACCACCTTCACTGGACCCAGTCAGAGACAGGAGTGTTGGCTGTCCCTGCACGTCATTCTATCATCCTCATTATAAACAGAAACGTTTCCTCTACTGCCGTCGCTCCTACAAAGGTCACTCAGAACCAGGGTGTCATGGTGGACGACCAGATATCCTTCTCTGACAATGTTGCTTGAGTTTCCTGTTCGCGTCTCTTTGCTCGCTACAACACAGAGAAAATGAGACCGTACCTGACTATACATGCATCACAACTCCTGGTACAGGCTGACCTTCCAGCTCGCCTGATCAGACCCCTACAGAAGATCCAGAACGTCTGGCGTTGGAACAGAAGTCGCTGACATTCGTCCACAAGGTGCTCTCAGTGTCCACATGTACTTTGATAAACTCAGTTGTAAAGGCTTACGCTCGTTCTTGTGTGCCGTTGTCATAACAAGAACATCAACTGGCCTCAGTGCAGACTGTTCTCCACATGGTTCCTCAATGGTTGAACAACAGTAGCTACCAGAGCAGAGTCGTCCCTCTCTACGTTCAAGAAGCTCTTCAACCCTCCTCTTCCAAGAATACCTTCTGTCGTAGCTGCGTCCTCTCTGGAACTTCCTAACCTGCACTTGAATCGTGTCCTACCTGACTGGTGCTCTGATTTAACTGCTCTTACTTGGTCATTTACTGCGTTACTGTGGCTTGATCGTGTTTCCTCTGAGGATAAAAGCTCCTGCTAACTGTAAATGTAATGTAGTGAATCAAATATATGCAGAGAAGGCAGGTGCTGAGTGGATCATCTACCCTCAGTATGTCCGTCTTCAGCTGCAGTTCACTGGACGGAGCCGAGTGCATGAGGCCCAGCAGCGTTCCCATGTCGTCGTCTCCGCTGGGCGACAGGACGAGCTGCTGGATGATGAGCAGGGCGTGTTCGCGACACTGACGGTACTTCACGATGTTGTGAACGCATCGAGCGCCCCCAAACTCTCTGAACAGAGCTGAGAAACACAAAGACAGGAGGAGGAAGAGTCAGAAAGCTTGTCAGACAGGGTTTTGAACAGTTCTTGTGTTTCCAGATGTGCTTAGTACGATTTCTGGTCAGAAAAGCTAAAAACAAAAAAACCTCACAAATCAGAGGTGTCAAACGACTATTTCATCCTGGGTCACATCATCACCGTGGTTACTGTTAAAGGGCCGGAAATTTTTTGCATAAAAACCCAAATTTCAAAATAAAATTGAGGCATTTGTACTAAAATAACAAATTTGTCTCGTATAACAATAACAATAATATCATATCAAAATATGAATATAATAAGATAATCATCAGGGCTTGTACAGCAGCCAATGAGCTGCCAGATCTCTGCTATGTTCCGCCTCCTCTGCTGTTGATTGACGCGGCGCTGATTGCAAAAAGAAAAAGGGAAACTGAGAAAGGTGTTTTGAAAACGTTTTAATACTCGCATCACCAGGGGAGCAAAAGTTGCGTGTCATCAGCGTAACTATGGAAACCGATGCTGTCTTTGGTTTCACACTGAGGCGAGAGCTGAAGATCCTCACTGGATGATGCTGACAGGAACATCCAGAAAAAAACAGCAGAGATGAAACCTGAGCGCACCCCTCAAATACATAAATAAATAAATAAAAATCTGAACTGGTCTTCTAAGAAATCTGCAGCTGGTTAAGTTATGGGTGCACATGTGCAAAAGGTTTTCCTGGAAACAAACTGAGATATTTGAGGCTGAAGGATTATTTATACTATCTTATCTGAAAAGCCGAAACTCATTTTTTCCCGCTGCAGCAGCGTCTTTGGCTTCCTGCACCGACACTTGAGCGCTCATTTCAAGCTTCAGACGTTCAGCTGAGGACTCCGAGTTTAAAATGTAAATGTAGTCATCAGCGATGAGCTATAAACATCACACGTGTGTATGTGTGCGTGTCATCATCGAGGTCAAATGAGATCAGTTAGCTGCCGCTTAGTTGTGTTTGTGACTCATCGCATTTCTACCGCTGACGGCGACGCACACAGAAACCAACAAACACGAGAGTGGAAGAGGTTGGCAAGTCAGGGAGAACGCAGGCAGATTATTGATCCCTGGAAGAGTCTTTGCTTTATTTTTTCCACCTCAAAAATGGAGGTCAGAGGCTGACAAAACGGCAAATGAAAGTATTTTAGAGCTTAGATGTGTTTTTACTCCTTTGCAGGACGTCCTTCAAGGACAAACATGATGCCAATAAAAAGTGTAATTGTAAAGCACGTTTGGGAGGCATAATCGCTGTCCTTCACTGATCCTGACGTGGCCAAATGAAAGACATTAAATAAACCAGCTGCTGCTGCAAAGTGGCTTTGCAGAAGACTTTGTTTTGTTTGCCTCCAAGTTTTTAATCCATCTTCTCTTAATGCACCCTTTTAGGGCTTTCAATGGAGCGCCAATCTTTTACTTATTTATTTATTTATTTTCAACTGCATACTGTGCGTGTTGCGTCAGTGTGAGTGTGTGTTCTACCTGCGTTAGTGTTGGTGGTGTTGGAGCCCTGCAGGAGCACCGTCAGGGTCTCCATCACCAGCCAGGCCAGCTGCTTCTGCTCCTCCGCCACCGTGTTGTTCTTGCAGTCGGCTAAATTCAGGGAGACGGCAAACAGAGGAGGAAGGGTGAGGAAGATGACCACACGGTGCAAGGAAAGCATGGCTACCAATCATCTGCACCACTTTAAAGGCAGGGTATGCGATTTCTGGGTGACATCAAATCAACTGTTTGTCTGTGATTGGCTGGAGTAACATTAATGAAGGCTGACTGCATGTTTGACCTCCACTTCTATAGCCGGGTTCTTCTTTAAGCTAAAAAAATAACATCATTTCTCATGCTTGTCTGGTGTTATTGCAAATATATATAAAAAAAACTGACATTTTTCATTTAAAAAAAGCAAATTTTTACTGGAAAAAACAGCAACTCTTTTCATAAAAAGCAACTTTTTCTCATAAAATCTCAAATTTAACATGAACAAATTTGTTTGTACTAATTTTTTTTTCTTGTCAACTCACAAATTTAGAAATTTTGATTTTTTTTTTTATTTGGTTGTAAAATTCTGTCTTTTTTCCCAAATAACCTAGACTTTTTATCGTACATTCACAAATGTCACAAAATTGTGACTTTTTAATTTAAAATTACGTTTCAATGCATCAACTTCTTTTGCAACATTTTGACAGAAAATTACAACAGCTGTGAAATTGCAATTTTTATATAATTTCAACTTTTTTCACTGAAATCATAAAATTAGGGTTAATTTTCACAAAAATAGGAAACCTTTTGTTGTAAAAAACCTTTTTTTAAATGTTTCCTAAATCGAGTCACAAACGAGTCACATTTTAATGGAAAATTAAAAGACAAAAAGAGCAAATTCCACGTGTCCACTCCTCTTATTTAGCTCTTTTGTGTTGGTAGAAAGTTGTTTTGCACAGTTAATAAAGTGAAAACAGTATAATTTCTGCTGTTTCTATCAACCTGCTGTGCATGAAACAGCTCTGATGGAAACACACCAACTGTGTCCCCAGGACATCCCCACGGTCGCCACAGATTTGATCCAGTCTCTGAATAAATCTCAACTGTTTATTTGAACAGCCCTTTGGAACAATCTGCACGCTTTATGCCAATAAACAGTGAGGGTGAAGCATAAAACACAGCAACAACTGAAACATCAACTGAGCATTAATCAGGATTTATTTTTTTGTCTTTTCTTTAATTTTTCTCCAACTGCAGTCCAGCTGTTCCAGATGAAACACCGTGTGCCTCTATTGAAGCAAAAACAAGCTTTTCCTTTATAAGGTGGAGCCATGCACGTTCATCTCTTACCTTTTTTTAATTATTACTGGCAACGCAGAAGTCCAAATAATCAAAGTTTAACTGCCAATTCAGATGACTGCTGTTTTAGTGCTTTTAGATTTAACTGCTGCTTTTGATACAACCACTCTACTCATTCATCCTGTCTTTCAATCCTTCCTTTTCAATAAAGCTTTTAGCTCTGTAGTCTCTTAGACCACCTCCTACTTCTGCTTCTATAGGCCTAGGCTGCTGGGGGCAGTCTCTTAGACCAGCTCCTAGTTATGCTGCTTTAGGCCTAGGCTGCTGGGGGGAGTCTCTTAGACCAGCTCCTAGTTATGCTGCTTTAGGCCTAGGCTGCTGGGGGAGTCCTGCTGTGCACTGAGCATCTTTTCACCGTCTGTCTTATCTCAGTTTCTGATTGTCCTGAATCATTTATATGGTGTCAACATTGTCTATCTTCTGTTGTCTCTCTAACTTCTCCTTCTGCAGGTGCTACCATGGTGATGCTGTGCCTCCCTTCCATCTTCTGACCATCCCAGTGTCTACCTACATCTGTCTACTGGATGCAACTCGAGGACACCAACTAACATGGCTGACCTGCAATCCTGACCCTCCGACCACCACGTTTATATATTTTTGTCTGTCTGTCCTGTGTCCCTCCTTTGTGCTCACATCACAGCTGTTATTTTTAGGATAGATTTTTAAGATTTTACTGATTGTTTTTAAGGTTTTAAACGGACTGGCACCGTACCTGCTTGATTGTATTCATGTTCCTCAGAGTGCTGAGTTCCTCCACCCAGATGGTTCAGGTCTGGACCAAGCTTTTTCTATGCTGGTCAGATTACCGTTTCAAACAAGTGAACTTTTAAAACACTTTTAAAAGTGTTGCTATGTTTTAAGTCTTCAAGACTTATCTCTTCCTTGGTGGCCTTTAATTCGACCAGAACATCATCAGTGGCACCTGTCTGTGGAGCGCCTCACCTTGGTCGTTGTTGTGTGGTTGCTGCTGCGAGGCCGGGTCTTTGAGCAGGGCGGCGTACTTGTGCAGCAGGTTGACCAGCACCTCCAGCAGGCCGACCTCCCGCAGCACGTCGCTGAACACGGGGTCGTGCCTGGCCAGCTTCAGCAGCGTCCGCACGGCCGTGATGCTGCAGGCGTGAGACGTGCTGGACTTGAGCAGCACGCTGACGCTGAACAGCTCCTTACACGGTACGTAGTTGAGGCTGAAGACCACGAACTCCAGCAGCTCGAAGTACTTGGCCTGGGCCTCGGGGAGTTTGGCAACGCGCTCGGCGAACTGCGACAGCGTGTGCTGCGACTCCAGGACGAAGTAGTTGGCCGGCTCTGCGGCGTAGATGTTCCCGATGGCGTCCAGTAGCATGCAGGCCAGACGGCTGGTTTTGGCTCGAAGGAAGGCGTTCTGGAGGACCGCGAAGGCCTGGATGTTACGCACCGTGTGGCCTGGAGGACGAGACAGGAAACATCCCAGACAGCAGATCAGTCAAAACACAGACAATAATAATAATAACAGAACTTTAAACCACAGAAGCAAACTGATAATTAGCACAAAATGCGGCGCAGAAAAGCAGAAACCATCCAAACATTAAGAAGGATGCGCAAGTATGACCTGAAACCTTTCTGTAGTTAACATCAACTACCCTGAAGGTGAAAGTAACAGAGCAGAGAAAGTAACGAGAACCTGTAGATGGAGTAAATATAAACATCCAGGTCACAGAAATTCTCAAAGGTTATTTAAAGTTCTTAAAAACTGAACATTTAAATTAAACCTCGACTGAATGTGAAACACTCATTTCTCCCGTTTAACAAACAAACCAATTGGCTGGAAAGGACAAAGTAGTCAGACTTGGTCCTTTTCCTGAAGTCCCGTCATTGTCCCTTCATTTAATTTAACGTACTCCCCGATCTTCGTTGGATACATTTTTTTATGAGGTCGGGATGTTGGATCAGAAGGTCTGGCTCACAGTTTCTGCTGCACTTCTCCAAAATGTGCTTGATGAGTCTGAGGGCGGAGCTCTGTGCGGACCAATCAATACTCTGCTTTTAGGTAAATGCAGATGTGGAGTTCTCCAAGGTTCCATTTTGGGGCCTTTGTTGTTTTCTTTCTTTTTTTAAATTATGAACGCAGCTGCTATGAACATCGGCATGAACGTGTGGCTGACCAGGGTACCTCTGTGGGATTTTGAAAAGAACTTTTGGCTCGAGACCCACCAGCTGGGAGTCACTGGTGGCATCGTTTGAGGGGAAAAAAAGAGTCGTGTGTGATGGGATAGGTTTGGTTTAAATTTAATGGATTTCTAAGCGTGAAGACTCTTTACAAGCCAATCCTCTTAAGAATCCTCTTTATGAAGAACCCACCGAGAGGACAGGCTTGTAAAGAGCTAAGACACTGATAGTAGATGTTCTATATCCACCCCAAGTTGTTGTTGTTGTATTTACGTCAAATGTTGCTGACGAGAAACTGTAAATATTTTGTAGGGCTGAATCTGCTAACAAAAAATGAAAAACGGGGAGGGCAATGAACCGCATCCCACCCAGAGTCTGACCTTCATTTTGTGTCAGTGAGCGGTTTAATGTCGGGCAGCCAACATTAAAACCGTTTACTTCGACTCACAGATGAGAAAAGTGACTTAATCCCTCAGAGTGAAACACAAGCAGCAGTTAAGTGGATGTGGCAGGTTAATTAGGCATGTGAGCGCCCCCCCACACCCCACAACGGCTTCTGGCAATGACTTTCCACACAGCTGGAGTGTGTCATTTGATGTGCAAACACGAGTGTTTCTCCGTGTGCTTTTTTATAGAAGCCGTCAACGTCAGCTCTGTGTGTTTGAGTGTGTGTGGATGCAACAGAAGGAATGCTGCAGTGTTTTACTGTGTGCTGTTGGGTGGAGGCAACAGGCAATGTTTAATTTGCAGTTAAAACAACTGTACGATGAAACAAAACCACATTAAAACTGTGGTTTATAGTGTTTCAGAGTAAAGATTCATTACAGCAATATAACTCATTTAAATGTAAGGCAGACCCAGCTGCCATCTGAAGCCGCTCTCTTTGTAAGACAATTCTCTGAACCACTAAAGCATCTCCGGATTTCACAGAACTTATTTGTATTCAAGAGGCCCGAGGCGTTCGTCTCCGGCAGCGTGACAAGCGGCAGAGTTGCCATGGCGTCTGTCAACAGGTTAAGCTCGCTGGGATCAGCCAAGCATCAAAGTCATTTCAGAGATTAAGATGGGGCTGGGAGATAGGAGGCCAAGTGTACGGAAGACTTTTCCACTGGTAATCCCTCTGTGTGTGGGGGCTTTGAGCACACTGAGGTGGTGGTCTGGAGATGTAAACGGCGGATCTGGGTTTTGACGAATCGCTGGGTTGTGTCGTGTGTGTGTGTGTGTGTGTGTGTGTGTGTGTGTGTGTCTGGCGGCGGCGGCTTTCCCTCCATTGAACTTTACTGTCAGTATGTTCTTAGGCAAGTTTCCATTATTGGGGGTCATTATTGGGGGTCAGCCCTTTAGTACAGTGATGGACCTGGTAGGATCCACTGACTCAGCGACTCAGTGCTGGTAGAGCATGAATTTCACTGTTTATCAACGTCATTGTTCCAAAGAAACATTAAGAAAGATGACAAAATGAACACAGAAGGAGCCAAGATGGTTATTGCATTTGTTTGCATGCTCTGTGGAGTCCTTCAACCTCTCCAGCCAGTCCGTGATGGCCTCTGCCCTGCATGTCCTGCACGTCCTACTTCTGCACATCTGATTCAAACTAATGGGCTGCTAACAGACTTGTGCTAGCCTTGATGACAAATATGGACAATCGTCTGAATAAAAGACACTGACATCATATAATCATAATACTGAACGTTAGTTCTGTAGCAGAAAAGATTCCGAGGTTGAATTTACATCACATGTTAGTCCCACGACAGCTTAATCAATCGCATTAACAGTTGTACGCATTATAATCACGTTAAAGTTGTGATTTTACGTTTTTCCACGTTTTCTTCTTTACCTAGAGTATCCTTATGATGAATTATCATCTTTGACATGACTAAAATAAAAAATAAATAAACAAACTGTGGATGAGAACACTTTCCAGGGCAGAGTTTTTTCTAATGTTGGCACTCTATGACATCATAGAGGGCTGTGGGCTCCTAGTGGACAAAAAGAGACGAAACGGAACTGGATTTTACTTCTATCATTGATGTAGAAGGACCTAATCGGTCTGTTTCAGCAGATGTAACTGTAGAATCAGTTTAAACCACTAGTATCAAGCAAGTTAGTTTATTTGCAGCTAACCTAACATACATGTCTTTGGACTGCGGGAGGAAGCCGGAGTACCCGGTGAGAACCCACACAAGCACGGGGAGAACATGCAACCTGAGCAGGTTTTGAACCAGGAACATTCTTGCTGTGAAGTAACAGTGCTATCTACCAAGCCACCGTGCTGCCCCTAATTTCAGCCTTTTGTCCTAAAATGATTAATTTTTTTGTAATCAAAAAAGTTCATTTTATTTCAACAAAAATATCAACTTTTAGTTGTAAAATCCTTGTTTTCTAAATCCTATCTGACAATAAACCAGGTGCCCTCCACTTCAGTTATTTCACTTTCTGATGTCAGTGTGCTGAAATGTTCCAGTTATAAGCTTATAATTCTTATAATTGTCTTCTCATGGGTTTGTTAAACTGACGTGGCGTGCCGGATGTGGCCCATGGGCCTCCAGTTTGACACGCGTGACCTAAAGGATGTGAAAGTGTATTCATGAGTTCAGTGCATCTTATATTAACCAGATGTTCTCCCACTGACGTACCTTTGCCTGTTGGCTGTGGGAGGACGAATCCCGGCAGCAGAAAGGGCGCTCCGGTCGTCAGGCCGGCGGGCTTCAGCTCCGTGACCCCGTATGTGCACAGGCAGGTGACCAGGTTGACCAGGTCCTTCAGCGCGTCTTTGGATTCGTCCTCTTTGGCCTGTTCGAGTCTGAGAGCAGAGACCTACGTTGAGTATTGAGCGTTGGCGCCTCAGTGGCTGAGATGTAGATGCTCCCTACCTAAGCATGAGGTCACAGAGGAAGGCGTAACCCTGGCACATCCGGAAGTCGTCCAGCAGCGTCTGCGACACGTCACTGGAGTCTTTCAGGAAGCAGGACAGGCCGGCGAACATCTCCACGATCTCCAGCGGGGACAAGTCGTCCGACTGCTGCATGTTCTGGACGCATGTGGCCAGACATTCCTTCTCTGGAGACGCAGGGATTCAACGGGAAAGTCACGTCATTTTTAAAGGACACATACTGCCCGCTGCTTTGATCTTCGGTTTAAAGGGTATGAGCAGATTTCTGTTTCTTCTGATGAAATCTGTTCTGCTTCAGAGGCCTCAAACTCGCCTGTAATTCTGAAGCTTTTACATACGGCTTTGAGCCCCCCCCCCCGTTAAGATTGTGAAAAGAAAATAAAACAGTCTAAGTGCTTCAAGATGAGCCTTGAAAGTAAATAAATTAAAATCAGAAATGTACAGCACTGCGTAGAAAGTCTGAGGCAGCTGAATGTTTTCATGTTTTAATGACATCCACATGTCTCTTCGAGACACAAACACTCTTCAAACTAAATACAATAGAATCTATAATTAATGGCTTTAACATTTTAATTAAGCTCTGAACATTGTGTGGGATTACTTTGTGTGCCTATTATATATAATTTGACCAATAAATTCAAATTTTAAAAAGATCTAGACTTTTTTTCCCCCCAACAACTAAATAAATGTCACAAAGTTATGACTTATAAACATCTTTTTGTTGTTGGAACAGAAGAGGAGTGTCAAACTCTCATTTAATCACCATGGTTACCACTAAAGGGCCTCACCATCACCATGGTTACCGTTAAAGGGCCAAATCATCACCATGGTTACCATTATTCTTTACTTTCTCAATCTGTTTCCAGATATCGTGCTCGTTTTGGATTGTGATTTTTTGTCGTGAAGTTATTATCATAAAGGTTTTTCTCGTACTTCAAATGAAGATGAAATGAATTAGTGCACTGCTATTGCGCATTTTTTAACAGCAACAAACACACTGAACCAAATGTGCTGATGCTGTGTGTGAGTCAGCGATAATTAGTGCACGTACCGTGGATGTATTTGACCACGTTGACGCTGAGGCCATGTCTGGAGATGGTGGTCAGCACCTCCCCAGCGCTCCTCCTCCAGGGGAGGTTGTGGGGGGGGCACCAGGAGGTGATGGCGCTGAAGAGCAGCTGCAGGTCGTCCTTCTGGGCCAGCTCCTCAGCCGGAGACACGAAGGTGCAGAGCTTCACCAGGATCTGAGAGAGAGAGAGAGAAGAGGAAGATTTCAGTTTGATTTATTCTTTAATGATTCAACTTGAAAATAAGCCGATTACCTCAAAGGACCAGTCTAAACACACATCTGCTGCAGCTGACAGCACTAATGCGTGAAAATCTTTGAATCAGTGAAAAATAACAACATGAACCAACAACCGTGTCCTAATCTGACTAGAATGAAGGTGATCATTGATTTTATCTGTTTTAGTTGTACCTCATGGTTTTATTTCATTTTTATGTCGTGTGACCTGAATTTACTTCTCCTGCCCAGAACTGTCAGAACCAGATGATGGTGTGATGTTCCCAGATGTAAAAATATCGCTTTATCCGAGTTGACCTTCTCTTCAAACGACCTCCAACTTCATTACCTGGACAAATACTTTCTGAAGCAGCGCCCTGCGGTCGGCCGGCGGCAGCTCTGGCGGGGTGGGACCCTGGCCCGCCGTCTTCTCCTGGCCATGCGGCGGCGGCGGCGGCGGTGGAGGCGGTGGCTGTGGGGCGGGGCCTACTGGGGCCTCGGTCATGTGGGGCAGATCGAAGAACAGGTAGAGGCATTTGACCAGCGTGGACGGAACGGACATGGTCGTCATGCAGTCCACTGTTTTCTGTTGAGGAGCAGACAGGCTGTTAATTAGTGGATAATTAAGAACGACCGTCTCGTTTAGAGCGGCTGCAGGAACGACAAACACGGAGCTGCAGACGACTACAAATGTTGTTGTTTTTCTGGTAAATAGTTATTTTGTTGAGTCATGATTCACGGCTGAGAAAAACAAAGCGCCAGAGGAGCTGCAAGTCACTAAAGTGTGTATTTTTAATGTGCAATTACGTGTGTGTGTGTGTGTGTGCGTGCATGTGTGTGTCAT
>JBAMYA010000024.1:16773358-16793388 GCA_037176975.1 Arrhamphus sclerolepis | reverse complement strand
ATGGAGGAGGATGGAGGAGGAGGAGGACAAAAGAGGATGGAGGAGGACAAAAGAGGATGGAGGAGGATGGAGGAGGACAAAAGAGGATGGAGGAGGACGGCCTGCAGCTGCGGGTCTGTGACAGCCTGCAGCTGCCAAGTCGGCAGCGACGCGGACTTGAAACGAGTCTGCGGCCCACCTTGCTGCTGAGCTGTGGAGACGATTTGATCATGTTTGAAAAACACCACCATGAATTAAAAATCAGCTTCACCCTCGGCTCTTAGATGGAGCCGCAGTTTCTTCTATCTGCCTCGGCTTCACTGAACGCACAAAACAAGCTGAGCCTTTGAGAGAGCAGGTCGAAGACAAACTCCACTCCGCCCAGCAAGCACTCATCATGTATTTACTTATCCAATAAATCTGACGTGGAAGCGGGCCTTCTGCGGCGGGAGTGCTTCGGTTCTGAATCCTGACATGAGTTACGCCACCGGCGAGCAGATCACAGCCAGCTCACGGTAATTAGCTGACAGGCTAAGAGACTCTCGGTGCGGCACTCCAGTTTGATGATAACACTCATCAGGGCCGCAGCAGCAGCGCCTGAAAAACAAACGCTATCACGGTAACACGAAGGACGACTGGAAATGCTGACATCATTCCACTGGAGTGGCCTGAGAGCCGCGCTGGGTCCTGTTCTGAAATGTTCTCATTCAACGAGGGGAAATATGGGAAAAGAAAAGAACCACATTTTCTTCCTGAGGGAGCATTCGAGTATCTGAGACAACCAGTTCAGGTGGAAATCATGACTGTTATGGTTCAGCTGGTTCATTTATCCAGTTTTATTCCCAGTTACTTTTGTTCTGATGTTTTATGGTTTTTAGGCAGTTCTGCAGTTTTTATTGTTGATTTCAGTGATTATGAGTTTATTTCTACAAGATGGATGGATGATGGATGAATCATGGATGGATGGATGAATCATGGATGGATGGCTGAATGGATGGATGCATACTGGATGATGGATGGATGGATGATAGATGATGGAAGGATAGATGGGTAATGGATGATGGATGGATGGATGGGCAGATATATGAATATATAGATGGATGGATGGATATATGGATGGATGATGGATGGACAGATAAATGGATATATAGATGGATGGATGGATATATGGATGGATGGATGGATGGATGGACAGATAAATGGATATATAGATGGATGATGGATCAATGTATGGATGATCGATGAATAGATGATGGATGGATAAATGGCTATATAGATGCATGGATAAATGGGTATTTATATGGATGGATGATTAATGGATGGATGGATGGATGGATGAACGCGGATGGACGGAGGATTATATGAATGATACATAAATAGATGATAGATGATGGATGGATGGATGGATGAATAGATTTTCATTTCTTTAGCTCAGTATGACTTCATGGCTCAGTGGCGGTATAATGATCCGACCAGCTTCACTTCCACGCTGTCGTCAGTCTTCAGATTTCATTCTGGTGTGTTCACACCTGGTATTAACATCCGTCCTGAGTGGTCCAGTCCCACCATCAAGTGTCAGTCTGTGATCAGGTCTCACCATCAGCCTCACATGAAAATAAACCGGTTCTTTGGTTTGGGGGTTTTGCTTCTGAGAGGCATGTACAGAAATTCCTGCTGCCATCTCGTCATCAGTCCTCACTAGACGACCAACAATGCTCAGACACACAAGGTGAGTTCATGCCCTCTGCCTCCACAGAACTGGACCAGTACTTAGATATTCATGACAAACAGAAAGTGGTGGAAGCAGAGTCCATGAACTCTCTTCCTCTTTGTGTCCATCGTCAGCGCTTTGTGCAACATCAGCAGTCTGCTTGGACAGACTTATAAAAAGCAGCTGGACGGAGAGTCCTGTAGGAACCGGCCGATTTATACTTAATCACTTAAGTGGAATGACATTTAAGAGGCTTAACATAGAAATTTATTTTGATGTCGCTCAGTTTCCCCATGTGCTAACTTTAATTACCATTCTGCTGCGAATGCAGAAGCCACAAATATGACGTCAGAAATTAAAAGAAGGAGAACTAAACTAAAACAAAACTTTGCTTGTGTGTCGTTTTCAGCTGATGTTTTGAACTTAAATTTGATGTCATTGTTGCGTCAGGGCTGGACAATATGGGCTGCTGTGCATCTCTTAATTTTGGTCCACGTGCTATGATGTCGATGTTGATAATAAATGATATAAGAACGACGTGGGAAAGAAGCACTGAAAGGATGAAATACATCCGCAAATCTCTCAAAAATTAAACTGCCAAATCCATAAATGCTCATTTTATGACATTCTATATTTTAGAAAATGTACCCCTGCAGAAGTTGCAGTTCTGTAGTTGTCAGGATGCAACATGTTCAATACGGCTCAGACCTGAATGTGGTCTGAGATCGGATCTTCTTGCTGACCCCAGCTAAGCGAGATCTGAGCCTGGGTCCACTCAGAACGACTGATAATACCAGGTGGAGACACAGATTCTGACTCAAAAGGATGTAGATAAATGAATCCATGCCTCTGTTACCTCCAGGCTTTCTGTCCAAACGCCTCGTTAAAAACTTTCAACTGGTCGCTAAATAAATGGACGCTGTATAAATAAAAGTGAATTCTGGAGATTTTTAAATCTGCCTGTGCAGCCAAGGGGCCAAACAGTTAAACAAGCTCATTAGCCTATCAAAAACCGTAACCATGGCAACAAGTAACTCTGAAACCACGGCTGGAGTGGAAGACGGGAACACAGCAAGTCCGATGAAAGCCAAATCTGGTTTCTGGTCTGTCTTGGTCTACTCTGGTCTGGGTCACCTCTGCCTCCCTCTGACAGCCTGGACGTTACTCACCCTGTTGAAGACGGGCAGCATCATGTAGAGCTTCTCCTCCTGCTCCTTCTGGGTCATGTGGCGGGGAGGGTGGCACAGCTCCGAGAAGAGGCGCCGCAGGTGCATCAGGCCGAGCGCGTTGTCCTGGGGGCTGCACTCCTCCTGCCTCGGCCGCCCCATGATCCTTTTCACCATGTTCATCTTGAGCGGCTTTGTCAGGGCAAAGGCAGCCCTGCAGACGGGAGAGAGCACGTGTGAAATCTTCTTAACAAAGAATGTGTGATTGTAAAAGAAAACATTGGGATTTTAGTACAAAAAGTCTAAATTCATGATTTTGTGACAAAAAATGACTTTTTTCAGGAACCTGAGTCAGACAACACAGCTGGTTCAGACAATGAAGAATAACCGTCTCTTTAACAGTAACCATGGTGATGACGTGGCCCAAGACGAAACAGAGTTTGGAATAGTTTACAACAAAAAGTTACTAATATTTGTCTAAACTCATGATTTTTGTAGAATTTACTTTTTCTCCAGGTGCAGAATTGTGTATAATTTCAACTTTTGGACAAGTTGAAATTATGGACAATTTGGAATTTTATTACTGCTGTAATTTTATGTCAAAATGATGCCAAAACTTGATATTTTCTTGGATGTTAAAAAAAATTGCCATTTTACAACAAAATTTTTAGTTTATTTATTTATTTTTTTTTTTACAATAAAAGTCAACTTTTTCTAAAATTTGCAATTATAGTAGATAAGTTTATGATTTAAGCACAAAAGCCTCAATTTTATAAGTCCTGAATTTTGAGGTTTTATGACAAAAAAAGTTTTTTATAGGGAAAAAAGATTTTTTTTTTTTAAATTTATGATTATATCAGAAACGATTGGTGTTTAAGTACAAAAGTTGCAAAGTTTGTGATTTTCTGTTTTGCTAACGAGTCCAGGAACCAGACAACACAGCTGGTTCAGACACGGCAACCATGGCGATGACGCAGTTTAACACGTCTATTCTACAGGAGCAGAAATGATAAGTCATGTTGTTCCTTCACAAGCAGCTCAGATGACCCGTAAGCTCCAACTCTGTGGAGCCCACTGAGCTCCGCCCACTGAGCTCCGCCCACCAACCACAGCGGTTACACGCGTAAAAGCAACGATATGCAAACGCGGCGCGTAAAAGCATGCCTTCAATCTCATTTATGGAGCTGCCACGCTGCCTCGGTTTACAGCTGGACTGATTAAAACAGGATCTGTGCAGGGAAGGGAAAAGAAAAGAAAAAAGAAAAGAAGTACCGGGAACACAGAGTGAATGAATGTCTATTGATCTGTCCTGTAAACGGATTATTCTGTAAACATGTCACTCCTACGACTGAGGACATGAACAAACACGGCAAATCCTCGCTGACACACAGAATAACCACTTTATCTTACTTTATTCCCTCTTTACCAGATAATAAAACCTTTTTTTTTCTATGAAGCAGTATTTATTCTCAAAGGTCTCTTTTCAGGAACCACAGCTGGACACCAGTGACCCAGACCTGCCTCGACACTGGCAGGACCTGTGACTGGAAATCAGAGTTCTTTAGGACGGCTGACTGAGGACAGAGAGTTATCTTATCTGGAAAAACCCCAGCAGCATGCTCTTCATGCACGGCTGTGCTTTCCAGAGGTGGAACGAATGCTTGTAAATATAACACAAGAAACACAATCAAGCGTCATGTGGAGGAGCACAAGGAGTTTATTAAGCCAAAGGTTACGATGGTCCAACTGCAACAGCAAACTCTGGAATATCATTTTCAGAAACAAGACACTTTTCTTGAAGAAACAGCAGTGGAGGACGTGTACAGCCGTAGACAGGCATCAAGAATGAAGATCTGTGTGGACCATGCAGTGATGACCTCTTGGAAAGTCCATGACGACAGATGTATGATAGCGTCATCATGTGAAGTAAAACTGAACCAGTGAACCACCCTGAGGTGATAACGTTCCTGTGAAGCTATCAGGCTTTTCTATTGACTATTAATCAACTTCTGGTCTCGGTCAAGGGGACAGACTCCCTCTTTACATTGAAGGTTAGGCTGAACACCTTCCTTTTTAATAAAGCTTTGGACATGGTAGACTCCTAGACCGTCTCTTAGTTATGCTGCTAAGACGTAGGATCGCCAATTTGGAGGTGTGACAAAAGATCTTGTCCCGATACTTCCATAATTGTTGTCTCTCATCTGCAAAGGCCCAAAACTGTGTGATCCAAACCAGACATAAATGATCATTTACCAGGTCAGAAATACATCCTTACAGCAGATATTCAGTCCTCTGGCACGTCTTTGATAAGGTTTGACGGAAGAGCAGAGACAACGTTACAGTCAAACTTTTCACCTCAAAGTCCAGTTCTGTGGATCAGATAAACCCGTTTCCACAAAGCAGTACAGAACATTTAAGTACAGCACAGTAGGCGCTACACATACTACACTGGTATTTGAAATTCCTCTGAAATTCCAACTCTGTACTTTGGAGCTCAACGATCTGGATGCCCTCCTCCGTTGTCCTTTCTTCACTTTGTTCTTCTGCCTTGATTTTATTGACTAGAGACACTGAGTTGCACAGATGTGGCCACAAAAAAAGTCTTCGTTCCACCACAGAGGTGCCTCAGGGCTCGTGCTTGGGCCCCTTCTCTTTGCCATATACACCACCTCTGTGGGCCTCAGTCCTCAATCACATGGCTTCTTATATCACTGCCACACAGATGATATGTGTGGCAGTGATATAAGAAGATGGTGACCGAAGTGTTGGCTATCCCTGCCAATAAATCAGTCAGCCACAATATAAACAGAAACATTTCCTCGACTATCATCGCTCCAACAAAGGTCATGAAGAACCTGGGTGTCGTGATGGAGGAACAGTTATACTTCTCTGAGTAAGTTGCTTTGGTTTCCTGGTCATGTCGCTTTGCACTTTACAACATACAGATAATAAGACCATACCTGACTATACATGCAACACAACTCCTGGTACAGGTCATGGTGACATCCTGCTTGCTGCCTTCCAGCGTGATAAGATCCCTACAGAAGATCAAGAATGTGGAGGTGCGTCTGATCCTTCATCAAAAGTCACCACCACTCGCCTACAAGACGCTCTGAGGCTCCTCACCTGCTGATATGACCCTCAGTTGTAAATGCTTAAACCACTTCTTGTGTATTGTGCTCACCAACATCAGTTAACATTGTCCTCTCTTCAAGGAGAGCTACGTAGACTGTTCTCCACGTGGTTCCTCAATGGTGCAACAAGCTACCAGTAGCTACCAGAGCAGAGTCGTCCCTCTACGTTCAAGAATCTCTTGAAAACGCTCCTCTTCCAAGAAAACCTCGTGTTGTAGCTGCGTCCTCTCTGGGACTTCCTAAGCTGCACTTGTCCTGTGGCTGCACTGACTGGAACTCTGATGTAACTGCTCTTACTTGGTCATTTACTACGTTACTGTGGCTTGATCGTATTTCCTCTGCTAAATCTAATGTAATATAATGATGGTGTGACCAACACATCTGGAAGGAGAAACACATGATAGAACAACTAAACCGAGCTGGTACTTCTTATGTTTCTTTATTTAGTCGATACGATTCTTTATTTGATATCAATTCATCATGAATGTCATGTTGTGTGGAAGCTGTTTGCTTTTGCAAGAGTTTAACCTGAGCTAGGCCAGTTAATCAGACCAGATACGGTTTCTCTGATCGATAGATGAGGCATCGTGCACAGACTGTACTGCACTGAATTACAGTCTAAAGTTCAGGTTACTGTCTTCCTTTCAGCTCTGAGATAAGCGATACGGCACATAAACAGATAAACACGCATGACTGATATTAATTTTGCACTCCTCGTCCCACGACAACGGTTGACTTTCAGTTTACTTCGCCATCCGTTCCACATGCCAGACCATTTCTGAAATGGTTGTGAGGAGACTTTACAGAAGTCAGAGGGCTCTTGCAGATAAGCATCCGGTGGCAAAGCCAGAAAGAGCAGGCTGGAAGAAAGAGACAGAAGCAAAAATGCTTCATCGACCTCAGAAGCTTTCGCACTGGAGCAGAACCCGTTCTCCCCACATAATAACAGCGTTCGCTCCTGTGGAAGAGCGTGCCGAACGAAAATGCTGGACTGCTCTTTTCTATACCAGAACATAGGACGTTTGTACCTTTTTCCATGCACAGACCTCCTCTCAGGTTACGGGTGGATTCTGCTCCGTTATGACAGCACAGCAGCTTTGACCCTTGGACTACTTTATAATATTTGATTTACTGTTGAGGAGGAGATCCAGCTGCTATGAGGGTGCCCTACTTGAGAAAACTGCAAGCAACACAAAAGACTGCCAGGTGCAGGTGTTTGTGATGAAGACACATTCATCCACTTTCAGACCAATTCAGGGGTGGACTGAGACATAAAAGAAAAGGAAAACATAAATAAAATCATTCAGTGACAGCTGAGTTCAAACCTGACGTGATGCATGCAGCCCACAATTCATTTCGAGAATGGACGACGTCAGCGCGCTCAAAGTCGATACAGACGGACGCAAACGATGCACAAAACGCGTGCACCTGAATGCACCGTAACAATTCATCCCCTCAACCATCTACAGGGTCTCAGGGCGTCCCACAAGGCTCAGTGCTCGGTCCACTACACCACGGGAAGAGCTTTCAAGACGCGGCTGAAACTGAGCTTAAAACAATGTATTTTGATGAAAGTGTGGAACAGAAAAGTCAATTAAGGCCTCAAAAAGGGGCTTTAAATGTCTCCATGTCGTGGACGACAGCTTTGAGGTGTAAATGGATCGTTTCAGGTGATAAAGGCAACTGGTTCTGGATTGTCAGCGTGACGGACAAAGACAGTTTTGTGTTTTCATACCAGTGTGTACTTGATGGTTTTGTTTGTTTAAGACCTGGGCAGAATTACTGTGGTTGGTGAACTGTTGCTTCTTTTTCAATATAAAGACTGAAACTTGACTGTGGCTCTTGTCTTTGCATGTGCCGCCGCTACGACACGTAACATCGGTAGTCGAGGGTAGTCAGATCTCTGCCTCCTATTTAGTATTTTTGATTTTGGCAGCAGAATGGAGATAGAGTACTTCAGGTGGGCGCACTCCCTCGTATATGTCTCATTGACGAGCCCAGGACATGTCCAGAGGGCTCAATGATAACACCTCCCCCAGCTTCATACCTTCTTATTTCATCTTTTTTTCTGTTGCAGTAGCCAAAGACTTGACGATTTGATGTTGGAAGTTGCCTCCCACTCCCGAGTCCTTCATAGATGCTGGCCCTGAATCCCACTTCCACAGGAAATACCTTCTTCCTTTTATTGACCCCCCATACAGCTGTCGCTGATGCCAGATTTAACCGTGGAGAACTAACCAGAACGTAAATGGTAAATTTCTGCTGTAAAGTTGAGCATTTTAACATGGAGGTCAGTGAAGATCCCTAGTGGTCAGTCAGGGAACTGCACCTAGACCAACACAGAAGCGCTGGGATTATTCTCTGCCGCTCCAGCTTCATTTTCAGACTGAAACTACTGTTTTATGGCTGTTTATTTGCATCGGTTGACTTTATGAATTCTTTACTTAAAGTCACAAAGTTTTAGTTTAGCTCTTGTTTGGGCCCAAAGTCCCACCCCAGCTGCTGATGGGTCTCTGGTTCTAGACGAGAGGCAACTAAAGGCCTCTGAAACCGGGTTTCCTGGCAGAAACGTTGCTCTTAATTACATCCTGGCACTGAAAGTGCTTCAGTGCAAAAAAAACAAAAAGCAAACATATATCATCTCTCAAAAAGATGGTTTACTTTCAAGTCTTTGGCATATGCCAGTTTAAACTCTCCATCATGATGCTGTGGCTCAAAGTGACGCTGTCTGTTTGCACAAAGTAAAATTTAATTCAGAGCCCCTCAGACGTTTTCTGTGAATTTTTAATAAATCTGAACTGGGGCCAGCCAGCCGCGGGGTAAAAGCCCCCCAAACACAAACAAATTCAGCCTTGGCGAGCTCGCGTGTCTGCCGGCGGTGCCCACATTTGACTCCATTGTTGAGGCGCCGTGAGTGCTCGTACTACGGAGATATTAATATTGGGCTATTTATTCACGCTTGAATGACGGCCAGAAGTGTCAACGAGTGAATAAAGAGACTGAAGTTGCTCCTCTTTGTTGTTGTTGGATAAAATTTCTTTTTCTTTCCTTCTGTCACAGAAACCTTCACTGCCAGTGGGGGAGTAGGGACCCACTCACCTGATTAACCACATCATCACCACGGTAACCGTTAAAGGGAAGGATATTCTCTACTTTCTCAGATTTCCTGCTGGTTCCTAGAAATATGTTTTCATCACAAAATCACAGATTTTAGGACTTTTAGCATAAAACTGAGACTTTTGCAGTAAAATCCAAAATCTTTCGTGCATAAAATCTCTATAATATATAATCACACATATAGCACATTTTTATTCACAGTTTTGTCATTAAATCACAAGTTCACAACTTTCCTCCTAGAATTGAGACTTTCATACAAATTATTATTTTTTGTTTAATCACAGATTTACTTCTATCCTAAAAAAACCCCAAAACACTCGTTTTGTTGTGAAATGGCAAATTTAGCAATTTCTCATCCATTTTCCATTAAAACGTTTTTACAAAATTTGTAAATTTTATCATCAAATTAAGACTTTGAACCTGATTACTAATTTATCTTGTATTATCGCAAAAAATGCATTTGACATTAAAAAAAAAAAGAAAAAGAAAACATAATTTTGTTGAAAGATTTTCTTGTGGAATCACAAATTTAAAGAAAAGTTGCCTTTTTGATAAAATTGCTAATTTTGAAGCGTGGGAGCTTAAAATTTAGACTTTTGTACTAAAATCACATTTTCTTTTCTTGTAAAATCTAAAATAAAAAAATTCTGACTTTTTCTGTAAAAGAAAAGAAAAAGTTAAATTAGAAGTTCTGAGAAGATCTATTTCTTTTATTCCAACTCCAAAGACTTCTTTTTATATAATCACAAATGTCACAAAATTGTGACTTTTTATACTAAAAATTCCAATTTCTTTATGATAAAAATATCAACTTTTGACATAAAAGTACAACAGTCATAAAATGGAAACGACCTCACGGGCCACATTAAACGAGGTTTCGGGCCGGATCTGGCCCACGAGCCTGGAGTTTGACGCGTAGATTAGCTGATGGCCAGATTGCGGTTTGGCTGCTGCAGTTCAGCGTGATGTTGACCAGTGCTGCCAGAGGGAAGGTGATGCTTCCAGAAGTTTCCACTTTTGAGTCCTTTGATTTCCGATCAGAAAAGCCGTCCGTGTTCCCTCTGGTTGGCCTCATCCTTTAAAAAGGCGGTTTTTAAAGACGGCCGCTCTGACTCAGCTTCCTCGTCGTGTTATGATTTGGCATCTTTAACAGAATTCCTCCAGACTGGAGACTTTGGTACGTGACTTTGCCACCGCGGGGCTTCCCTCTTTAGCATCCCCCATTTGGCCAAATTTGATCTACGCGTGTTTAGACTTTGATGGATTCAAGCTCTTTTCTTCATTAGCGGTTGGTTTGTTAACACACCAGTACTGCGAGGATTCAACACCAGCACATACAATCCACATTAAGTTAAAGAGTCACAATTCTACGTCAAAAAGTTACAATTTTACAAGCTAAAATTTGGGAATTCAAAAAAAAAAAAAAAAAAAAAAGAAAGGAGAGAAAAAATTGTGATAAATCTGCAATTTTACATTAAAAAAAAGTCTTTTTAAGGACACAAAGTCCCAATTTTAAATTAAATTAAATTTATATTTATTTTTTGTTTATATTTTACAACCAAAAGTTTTAGTATTAAGTTAAAATGACACAATTTTGCAAAATTTGTTACTTTATAAAAAAAGTATAAAAAAAAAGTTGAGCAACATTTGAAATTTGTGACAAAAAAAATCCAACAAAGATTTGGAAATATGATTTAAAAAACTTTGTTTATGTGATCTGCAATTCACAAAAACATTGTTACTTTAAATTAAATTTCAACTAAAAGTTTTAGTATTAAGTTAAAAGGTCACGATTTTGCAAAGTCCATGATTTTAAGATTAGAAGGTATTAATCAGTTGTGGAAAACTTGAAATTTATGAGATAAAGTCAAAATTTTATGTCAGAAAAAGCCAGTTTTTCAAAATTTCAGTTTCAGTGAAGTTTTTATAACATCAAAAATAAAAGCAAAAATTCTTACCAACAATGCAAAGCCCACAATTAAATAGTCATTTTTATGTTAGATACATAAAACTTGTGAAGTCAATATTTTACACCCCCAAAAAAAGTTAATCTTGCAAAAATCTACATTTCACTTCAAACAAAAAAAAAAGGTTACACAATAAAAAGCTCTCATTCTACAGGCTGTATTTAATAATAAATAATAATCTAATAGCGCCGTATAAACACAATTCTGAGCCAGCGCCGTCGCACCAACGCCTCTGGCTCCCGTCTCAGAAAAGAAACACGACCAGACGAGATGCTGTCGCTCTCAGACACGTTACACACTTGACAGAAATCAGAAAGAAGAAAAGAAAAAGGCCTGAGAGGCTCAGGAGCCAACATTTATAAGGGCGCTGCAGCTGGCAGCTCTGCTGGTCTGAGATAAGAAACTGGAGCTGTTCCAGTTCAGCCCAGTAGCTGCACAGCTCCAAACGCCCGCCTGCTGCAGCCTCTGATGAAAGTTGCTTTACAAAAAGAAAAAGAAGGAAAGAAGACCTGGCTTCATACGTCTCCTCTTTTGTTTCCAGGCTGGTAAACGGTCACAAGCTGCATTACACACGTAAAAGAACGAAAAAGAGCTTTAAATGGGCAAATTCAATTTTATATTCCAAAAAGAGCAGAACGCATGAAGAAAAGAGAAAAACGCAGACGGAACATGTTGTGGTGCTCAGAGAACATTAAGTACTAAAAACAAGACTTTTGGTTCCCCTTTACTTCATTTTGAAGCGGCAGCGTGCAGGAAGCCAGAGGTGGAGTCTGACGGGTGTGAAAGACGAAGACGTGGATTCAACAGAAGTGAGACGGAGACGGATGGTTGGACGAGTAAATAGAATAAAGTAGAGAAAAGTAAATAAAGCCGCACTGCTGCTGAAATCAACAAGATGAAGACTGAGCAGGACTTTACACATTAACTCTCATCATATTTATCTCACACTACTCACTTTCTTTTATTCATGTATATATTCTTCTTATCTGTTGTTTTTATCATAATTATTATCCAGTATTATTTGCATTCTGCCATACCAGTTGTCTTCTTTTACGTATATATTTTCATTATCTATTTATTTGATTTTGAATTGCTTGTTTAATATTTTTTATTAAGAATTATAATATTCCATTATTATATTGATAATGCCATATTAAACAACTGTGTTCAATTGTTTTATTTATTTTTATTTAATTTTTCTATTATCTTTTTATGTTTATTAACTATTTATTTTTCCCATTCATTAATTCTTCATGTATATAATTTTATTTTCAGTTTTATTTTTTTTAAGCATTTGTTGATATTACATTATCATTATTATTTCTATCAAAAATAAAAATGATAAAACCATGAAATGGAATAAAATAAATGAAATGCAGTTGGTTTCATTATAATGATTAAAATATTTTAACATAATAATGATAACAGCATATTATCATACCAGTTGTGTTCAACTGGATTTCATTTATTATTAATGTATTTTATGCACTTTTATCTTTATTTTCTACCATTTTAATACTTATAAGTTATTCAGATTTTTTTCAAAATGCACCATAGAAGGAAGCTAATTCCTCGTAATGTGAAGCTGATTTTTATGCAGTTAGAAATACAGAAAAAAAGGAGCAGAGCTCCAGATGACAGAAAAACCAAAACTAAAAAGTTGATCTACCACCCTGCCCAAGAGACGCTTTATTTAATTATTACTTTTAGAAGCATCCAAGCTTTTACAAAACCTTCCCTCATCTACCCACCACCACGGATGGTGCTTATTTTATTTGCTGCTGCGTCATAAACTCAGAGCCAGAAGCTGCTGATGGCAGGAAACCGGCTCCTGCAAAACTGGATACTTTCATCTGTGCAAAACAAAACAGAAAAAGAGCAGTTCAGTCATCATGGCAGCCCACCTGCACCCCCACTCAGCTTCAACATGGCTGTGCACTGCAGCTTCCCTTCCTCCGTCTGTAATCGCAGGCCCATCCTGATGATTAACAGAATAAATTCATGTGCAGACCTTTGGCTGAACACTGAAAGGTCACCACAGATCTGTGGTACAGAGCCGTTATAGCGGCTTCAAGTGTTGGAGTGTGATCTAGCAGCATCGGTTGCATCATCAGAAAAAGCAGACTTCAGCTGTCGGGCGAACGTAGACGCAGGCCACAGGCATGTCTGCAGAAAAAAAGCTGCTGCTCTAGAAGAAAATCCTGCAGAATGTTCAAAAAGTGAGAATCCTAAAAGCAGAAGTGGCTGCTCTGTGGACGGTTTGGTCACAGACTGGTGGGCTGGTTTCCTGAGTCTCTGCTGAACGCTGAGGGTGGAAAATAGAAGTGCAGCAACGATGGAGGCTCGTGAAACCTGCTTCTGGTGAAACCTCCTGCTATTTCAAGACCTGAGGAAACTTAAAAACTATCCATAGAACTGGAAAACTTTCCCATTTCAAAGTGCTGAATAAGAAGACAGTGATGCAGCAGCTGCCGCTGCCTCCCAGACATCAACTGGAAGGATGTCCAGTTGCTCTGCCATCCCAACACGCAGTTAGAAGAGTTGGTGTCCCGACAACCGTGAATTATTTGGCTTTTTATAAAGTAACATCCACAAACATAAACTTAACAACCGGCCTGGTTTTCAAGCCCATAGATTGTATGAAGAGAAATGGACAAAGAACCATGGAGCTGTTTTATGTCAGAAAGTCAGAATTTAGGAAAAGTTTGCAAAAGATTTTACAACAAAAAGTAGATCATTTTTGTCAAAATTCATGTTCATTTTTTTATTAACTTATTTAGAATTTTTCCACTTTCGGCAAAAGTTGAAATGGTACAAAATTTTCAATCTTAAGGTTGTTAATTTCAATGTGACTTGATGTCAAAATCTAACAAAAAGATGATATTTTCAAACAACAAAGTTATAATTTTTTGACATCTGGAATTGTAAGTTAAAAGGTTTTGGCTGTTAAAAATGAAAATTTATAAAGTTTTTTTGTTTGTTTGTTTTTTTATTTGTGATTTTACAAAAAAAGTGTTTCACTACAAAAGAATTTTATGATAAAAGTCAATTTTTAAAAAATTTCAGATTTTTTGACAAAAATTTTCTGAATACTGCAAAACTCATCATTTTACAAAAATGTTTTAAAATATTTTTGTTTTAAATCCTTTGTTTTAATGAAAAGTCTTATTTTAAATTTGCAATTATGAGAAAAAATTGATTTGAAGATTTTACAACAAAAAGTTGATCATTTTTGAAATTTCTTTTTTTTTTTTTTTTTACAAAAACCAAAAGTTTTGAAACAAAAATTTGTTTTGTTCAGACAAAAAAACTTGAAATTTTAGAAAATTTAGCTAGATTTAGCTAAATTTAGCTCACAGTTTTGTAATGTTTGTGATTGTACAATAAAATAAAATTTTGGTTGATGGGAAACAAAGTCTATCTTGAAAGGAAAAAAAATATTTTAACAAAAAGTCAACTTTTTTTAAGAAAAAAGAATATTAAAAAAAAAACCTCAATTTAAGAAAGGTCAATTTTTTGGAGATTTGAGATTCTGACATCTGGCAGAAATCCGTTTTTTTTATGAAAAAAATATGTGATGTGAAATTCATTTTACAAAAAAAAATGTTTATTTGAAATTTGTAATTTTAATACAAAAGCCAAAGTCACAAACTTTGTGATTTTATGACGAATTCATTTTTTATGAAAAAAAGATGTGTTGTGAAATTTGCCATTTCACATCAAAATTTGTGTTTTTACAAAAAAGTGAAAAAGAAATTTACAACTATACAAAAAGAATTGGAATTTTAGTACAAAAGTCTCAATTTATGATTAAAGTTATGATTTTATGACAAAAATTGCCCTTTTTTTTATTTTCCAGGAATTAGCAAGAAATCTGACAACATAGATGGCTGAGAAAGCAAAGACTACCCAGCCCTTTAATGGTAACCATGGTGATGGTCTAAGTCTAAGTCCCCTAATTATACGTAAATTTGTAGCTGGTTCCAGGATTGATTCAGACTAACAAAGTGGACATAGCCCCCTCAAAACAGATATTTTTTCCTATTATTTAATGAGTGAATGAGTAAGTAGTTTTTCAGCATTTGTTTTTTAACCCAAAAGGGGGCGTGGTCACTGAAGAGAGTGACTTATCTATCATTTCTTCTCTACTAAAATCAAATAGATATAACTGACATCTATTCCCCCAGACATGTGAATACAAACTAAAATTAGAGTATAAAACTAGCAGCTTTCTAATGGCACCAGTAGCATTAACTAAAATACTAAATTTAGACACAAGTACGTCTGGTCACCTGAAAACGTTTTCCTTCATTTTTAGCCCAAAAACCCCCGAGGCCCTGAAGCCGCACTGACACTAAAACAGTCCGTCTATTTTTGTGCTGTAATGTATCCCCGACGTGGATCAAAGCCGGCTTTTATTTCTGAACAATGCTGAATGTTAGCACTCCTGCAAAAGCCCCCCCCCACAAAGAAAAAAAATCACCCACCCTCGCACCCTGCCATGTAACAGGGACTCAGTGAAGCAAACGAGAGTCGGAGCACAGCGGGGCCGGGACCACAAACCGGGCCAAACACATGTCACACGACCCGGCATAAGGCTGAGCAGGGAAAAGAATTACAAAGATAAAATAAAAAAAACACATCTACAAGAGAAAAAGACAAAGACAAATAAAGGACTGCTGCTCTTTTAGACTTCTGCTAGCACATCTGCTGCTGGTGTACATAATAAATATGTTAAATATTAAAGGTTTACATGAAAGCGCATTTTTGGTTGTGGTCTTGTCTGCTCAGAACTGTACCAGAGCTGTTAAGATGGCACAAATAAATAAAAAAGCATGTTAGGGTTTTATTTTCTCATCCAGCTATGTTGTCAAGATTTCATCTTACTTCCTGGATTCAGTTGTTTCTTTAAAAAGAAAATAAACATTAAAGAAATGTGAATTTTTGTCAACTCTCAAATTTAAAAAAGAAAAGTTTTTTTCTTTTCTGTAAAATGGTGATTTTCACAATATCACTTTTTTCATTAAAAGAGTGAATGTTTGTCATAAAATCTCAAAATTAACAAATATTGCAGGCTTTATAAAACTGAGGTTTTTGTAATTA
The DNA here is from genome assembly GCA_037176975.1 of Arrhamphus sclerolepis. NCBI lineage: Eukaryota > Metazoa > Chordata > Actinopteri > Beloniformes > Hemiramphidae > Arrhamphus > Arrhamphus sclerolepis. The sequence continues at coordinate 16,777,211 of JBAMYA010000024.1, read as the reverse complement.
CATTTAATTTTATTTTCCATGTAAAATTTCTAATTAAATTTTTTTTTTACCACTTTTTAAAAAAAAATAAAACAACAAATTTTCTTGTAAAATGTGAAATTTTGCAAGATTGAGACTTTTCTTTTCCAACATCAAGACTTTTATTATCGTACAATTACTATTAAATTCCAGGTCGGTTGCTGAACTGAGTGAGTTGCAGATTCGCTGAGTCAGCGGGTAGCAGCAGCAGAAACACCGCGGACTGATACGGTTTTTCCGAGCTCACTGATTTAAGTGAATAATAAACAGGAAATGTTGCATTTTTCAAATGGCTGTAACTCTTCAACGGTTTACGCTATCAACGTAATTCCAACAGATTCTGGAAGCTGTAATGTATACGGTACATTATGATGTTTTTGAGGTTTTGCACATTTTTGTCAGCATTTTTAATGCTTGTTTGTAAGTATTTATATAGCTTTTCATATAGCTATTTAAAATATTATTTCTTTAGCTTTTGTTGTTCTATTTATTTTTTGTTTTTGTCTTTATTCATAACTATAGCACATTCTAAATTATTAATGTTGCATTTTACACAGTTATTTGTGGTAAAATTTAAATTGCGTGCAAGAAAAAAAACAGGAAAGCAAAAGTAGGGATTGAGGGTCTGGGGGGTGATGGGTGGCAGCACCACCGCATGCTGTTGGGGGGCAAGATTTGTGCCTTAAGTTTGACACATATAATTTAAAGGGTTTCTTTCTTTCTGTCTAAATTAACAGGATCCATTTTTAGATTCAGATCTGGAAACAGAGCCAGAAGACACAAGGTGCCCACGCTTTTATTACAGCGGGCTGCTTTGTCCTTCAGGAAGATGTGATACCATCTTATCTGTTGTCCAGAGCGCGCTGTGAGGGAATAAAAGAGGCCGTAAAGGCTTCAGAGGCGTTGCAACTGTGATTCTGAACACAGCATCCACAAGATATTAAAGCTCTCCCAACACTTCAATTAAGCAGATTGTTGTTTTTAAGAACAATCTCATCAACAAGTTTAGACCGAGCCAGCCCATCGTTTATCTCTCAGCCCTGACATGAATATAAATGTTCACCAAATGATATGGCTCACCAACTCACTATTAAAGCCACCCCATGTAGCAATACAACTTCTGACCACATGGTGGCATACACCAGGGCTTTCTTGTGAAATGATGCCCCTCCAGGTGAGTTGGTCAAAAACAGTCAAAAACAGTTGATTTACAGTCAAAGTACTCCATTTTCACTTGTTTTTGAAGCCAGTCACTTCACTCAGCTTCTCCACTATTCAAGGAGTGCCTTATTATAGACCTGTTCCACAGCTTCAAGCTCCCATGCAAACATAAATTTGGGACATAAAAACAACCCTTGAAGTATGATATTACTGTATACGAGGTGATACAGTACCCGTTTCTCATGAAATGGGTCTGGTACCCCTCTCATTCACATACACCAGTGCAGGAAGTACAAAAACGAGTTCAGAGTGTCCAAAAGCCACTATTAAAAACAATTGGAATAGCCACTGTCATGATTATCTGATTGATGGTACACCTCATCAATATGACCAATGGCGCTGCCACTTAGAAGTCAAAGTTGAAGAACCAGGCTAACTCTTTATATCGAAGGGAAAAACTACAGTTCAAGGCCTTACCATCATTGATAATGATGGCTAACAATATGAAAAGATTTGGAAATATGAAGTGACAAAGGAGCAGAATTCAAATAGTTGTAAGTTTCTGATTTGTTTAATCCGCAAGTCCTCTACATCTAAGGTTATGCTTAAGAACTTCAACTCTGTAGCCTCCTGGACCATCTCTTAGCTATGCTGCTATAGGTCTAGGCTGCTGGGGAGTCCTGCTGTTCAGTGAGTATCTTCACCTCATCTCTTTTATCTCTGCTTAAGATTGTCCTGGATCATTTAATGGCATTAATATTGTGTATGTGGTCTTTCTTTGTGAAGTTTGCACATTCTCCCTGTGTCTACGTGGGTTTTCCCTGGTACACTGGCTTCCTTCCACCCCAGAAACATGTTGTTTAGACTAATTAGTAATGCTAAATCCTGCCTGGGTTCATTTACATTTGTTCCCCTACATTTAAGGTTAGTCTTAAGACCATCCATTGTAATAAAGCCTTTAACTCTGTAGTGTCTTATACCATCTCTTAGTTAGGCTCATATTAATTGGAAATACTAAATCAGTCCTAGGCTAATTTACATTAGTTATAATGTAATTTGATTCATACACATAATCATAGAAATAATTATGCACAATACATAAATCAATCAGTCACCTTGTATATACAAAAAAAAAAATTGAAAAAGAATACTGACCTCGCCATTATTTATAATGCTGCTTAGATATTTATGGATCTTTCATAATTCATAATATTATGAAACTGCAGCAAACAATTTCTAAGAGTAATAAATCTATGATCACTGACTAGTTTGTACTACAAACATGCATTGTCCTCTTTCGGACAAAAAACTCCATCAAACTGCATCTTGCGTTGGCTGAAGGGAAGAAAATGAGTCAGTGGCATCACTGGAATGTCAACTCCTATGCAGTGGGAAACCGAAGCTCGCTTTCTGGGCCTCCAGTGTTTTTTCAAAGCATTCTCTTTAAGCGGGCGCCAGCTTCAATGAACGTCTCACAGAGCTAGCGCCGACTCCTGGGAGATGAAGGCGGCCAATGCCCTGGAAAACCCCAGCTCTTCAGAAGCTTGTATGGCTGTTCCTCAGGAGAAAGTGACGTAATCTCTGGAGCGTCTCTTGTCTGACAGTTACAGGGGTAGGTGGGAGCTCCACAGAGAAGGAGAAGGAGAAGAAAAACAAAACAAAAAGGAGCGACAGGAGTTAAATAAACGCAACGTTTTTCAACAGAATGCAAATTTGGAGAAAGTGAAAGGCTCTCCTGGCAGAGGGGTGAATTCACACCGACCTCCAGCTAAACGCTGGTGCTTTTTGATTTAAATTCCTCCTTTGCATCATCAGTGGCAGCGTTCGATTCAGACTTTAATTCGTGGACCACGGCGCAGCTCAACTTAGCTTTTGTTTGAGGGCTAATAAGGCAACATAATTCAATTCAGCATCGTTCCAACTTTGAAGTGTTAAAGCTTGAAAATAAACTTGCAATTGATGCTTTCACTTTTTTGAGCACCGAGGTTAAAATGCCTACGTTTATTCAATTTTGAAAGAAAGTGGCAGAATCATAGCAAATATAACACGAAAAAAAAAGTGAAAACAATATACATTTCTAACTAAACTGCTGACTTTGTTCACAAACCCTGATTTTTCAGCCTACATTTATAACACGTCTACATTTTTCCACCACGAAACTTAAAAGACTATAATTTTTGTCGTTTACACACGCTGAAGAGGTGATCCCACGGTTTCTCAGCCACGGCGGTTTCTTTACAGACTTCCAACGTTTATTTGCACTCACTTACACAATTCTTTTAACTTTGGTACCGTTACTGGAAAAAAAAAATTCAAAACATCACAGATTTGGAAAGATAAAGTGAATAAAGATAAAAAAGAAGAAAAGAATCAAGTAGATGTGAGTTCCTGATTTATTTAATCCTCAAGTCCTGTACACAGGGCTTAAAGTAAAAAAAAAATCCTGAGCCTGAACTTTTTCCAAGGAGCGGGGGTGCAGTGAATCCAGCGCATACACATTATAGGCAATTTGGCAAAGAACCTTTTTGTCATTGTGCTTGGTAATGTACAAGATGACCTGCAATTTAAATGTGATTATTAAAGGTTATTAAGTTAAAAAGTGAAAACATGTGAAACTCAGTCAAGCTAATTAATCTGATTCATTTAGCAACCATTTAATTCAGTAAAGGGCAAT
>JBAMYA010000024.1:16746564-16765267 GCA_037176975.1 Arrhamphus sclerolepis | reverse complement strand
ATGACAGTGCATGTATAAGGAAAAAGAAAAACAAAAAATATATTTCTGCTTTTATTTCTGATTATGTCAGTTCTGGTTCCTCCATACCTCCATAGTCATACGCAAGAAAGTGTAAAAATTTCCAGGACCCAGCATTTTTTTCATTGCTTCAAATCAAACCCTCATCCTCTTTAAATCACCTTGCAACATATGAATGAGTGTTGCATTTGTCTTTTGTAAATAAGCTAACATCATCAAGTATGTTTACACAACAGTGCAGAAGGTGAGGCTTAAAACTGACATTCAGAATCTACTTTGCAGTGGCTGACATGATGACATCATACTCACCTCTGGCTGAGCAGATGCTGAAGGTGAGATGTGCTCATTGCTTCTGCACACAACACCCACACAGCTGATTAACCCCACGGCCTATGTTAACGAGGACTTAAGTGGCATTGCAGATCTGTAGAGCAGGAGAGTATCCAAACCAGTGAAAATAAATAAATAAATGAATAATACTGCTTTAATTGTCTTGTAATAACTCATCACACTATAATAATATGTAACTTGTTCTAGTTAGACTTTAAGCCATGTCATAAAATTCATAAAATTTGAAATATCATCATCATGTCACACATCTTTGTTTTACCTAAAGGCAGTGTTTATCTTTAAGATATGTTGTTTTTCAGGTGACCCATGGCCAGTTCTTTCATGATCTGAAGGTGAAGACCCCATGCTGAAGAAAAATTCCATTGTAGCATTTATGAATAACATCATGTCGGGTTTCTGCCTCAGTTGTGTATGTGTGTGGGTGTGTGCATACCCACACGCACACAAAACCATGCATCACTGCAAATCCACATGTTTCTTAGGTGTGAACACACACATAAATGTCACTGGTTTAACTTCTGTGAGTGTAAAACACAGGGCACCCACAGCTTTGATGATTTAGTTTTAGTTTTAGTAGTTATATCAAACGTTTTAGAGCATCTCTCAACTTGTCAGGCCTTTCAGATACTCACAGTTTGACCACAAAAGTGCAGGGCATTTTTCTGAGAGAACCTCTTCTTTAAACAATGGCATTGTGAAACAGACATGCCCCCATTGCTGAACTTTATAAGTCATAGGTTTCCAAGTTACCAAAATGAAGGAAGAGGAAGTGAGAAGGGCTGTTGAAAACCCCATCAGCCGTTTCCCTTCGTCCCATGCACAATGAGATACGGAAGTGCCAAAAGTAACAAACTTCACACAAAGACAAACCTGAAGACAGACACACGGCTGATACCAATTATATGAAACGGGTAAGAAATCGTCTTTATTCAGTCACTTCCCAACATTTGTGATGATTTTTACATTTTAATGATGTGGTGAAGATCATGTTTCACTAATGCTGATAACTTCCTTGTTATTGTCAAAATGTGTTGACTTTAAGTGGAGAGTTAAAAAAAAGAAAAGAAAAGAAATTGGTTATCTATATAGAATTAATGGCTAGTTATCTAACTGAAAAAGTCAAATGTGAAGAAAAATGTCTTTGTACCGAGGTACTGAAGGAATTCATTACCTCAAAGCATCAAAAGATGATTAAAAGAAAATTTAAAAAAAACATCAATGTTTGTCATTCTTATAGCAAAGATCAATTGTGAATTCATCAACCATTTCATGTCTTATTTCTTTCTTTTTTTCTTTTTCTTTTTTAACCTTTATGGGGACGTTTACCCAGCAGTATTTACTGTATGTTCTAGGAAGTTCTAATACTTCCACATTTAGCAGACTTCCTGAGATGTAATATGTTTTTTCAGTCATTTTTAATGAAAAATACATTCGTCCTTCTGGTAAACACAGAAAAATAAGAGGAAGTGAGATATTTCAGCGTCTCCTCCCTGCATTGTGACCATTATCTTCCATCATACTTAAAACCGAATCATGAGCTGTAAAAAAAAATAATAAGAGAAAAAACATCTGTGGTAAACAATAAAATCAGACTCAATTCTGTTCATATCCGTGAAGGTTTGATCATGCTTTTTGTTCTTTTATTGCAGGTCTGATCAGCAACGTTACGCAATGGCTCAAAGCTGCCTCAAGTGTTTAAAGTACACAATGTGTGTCGCCAACTTCTTAACTTTTGTAAGTAAACATCAAGTTATCCAGCATCACACTCAGTAACTCTTATCTTACATCGGCTTATACATTATCAAAATTAAGGTTCTTTTAGTTGTTTATAAATGTCTTAAAGGTCTTGGGCCTTCTTATCTATCTGACCAGCTTTTAAATTATGAGCCCTTGTGGACCCTGAGGTCCTCTGGTATCGGCCTTTTAACTGTCCCTAATCTCAGAACTAAAGCTTACGGCGAGGCTTTGTTCCCTCACTAGAGTCCTCGTCTGTGGAGCAGCCTACCAGAGAAGCTCAGGGCTGCAGAACATGTTGATGGTTTTAAAGAGGCTCAAGACCTTCCTTTTTAGTTCAGCTTTTAACTGAATTTTATTTAACTTTAATTTAGCCTGTTCCATCTTGGGGGGTGGGGGTGGGCTGTTACCATGGTGATCACCTTTGTCTGGGTGGCTCAGGGTCCAACAACTGTGGTGTGGTTTAGGGTTAGGGGCCTGCCCTGATCTGGCTGGTTATGGTGGTGCCGTTGTTTATGTGTCTGCTACTAGTTGTTATACTTTGGTGTGATGGCTTTTATTTTAATATACATACATTTTTTTTTTTATTATGCAAAGCACTTTGTGTTGCTTTGGGGCATGAAAAGAGCTTGATAAATAAAGTTTGATTTGATTTGATTAATTTCACATAAACACCCTTTGCTCTGGTTGATGGACTGTTAAGTAAATTAGTTGGTTTGTAAGTAAATAAACTGTTATTTTCTTCAGGTAATTTTGTGTTATTAAACTTAAAATCTTGAGTTCATTTGGCATCTTTTCTGATGGCTTATTTTACAAACTTATGAATTCAAGCAAAATTTAATAGGAATATGATGACATTTTAGTATATAGTTACATTTTTTGTGCTTGACAGCATGTATTTTAGCGTCTCAGATGATGGAAACTCTAATGGCAAACTCTGATGTAACGCAACACGTCATTTGTTATGGGTCTGCATGTGTCTAAGAAAAAAATATACAATTCAGTGGGCTATTCTGAGCTGCAGGGTTATGTGACATCACAAAAGTGGATCAGAGTAAATCATGCAAATGCTGCATGACGGGAAACTGATGTTCCGCTGAAATGGTGAATTTACCCCATCCCCACCCCGCCACCCCAGAGGCAAGGGGCTGTTCTCTGTTTGGGGTCACCACAGTGATCCACATGATTGATTTGGCACAGGTTTTACACTGGATGTGTTTCTTAACGTAACTGGGATTTGATCCTGGGTCTAGGTGAACGCACTACCACTATGCCTCCAGGGAAGCAAAAAATAAATAAAAAAAATAGAGCCTCCGACTCCGCTCCCAATAACTAACTATTATGAGAAGAAACGTATCACCTTTTGAAAAGGTTCAAGGGCTTTTGTGTTGTTTTTTGCATGTTTTCATGTCAGCCATCTAAAGCAACTGTCTGTTCCATTTCTCTGCCAGATGTGTGGTGTGGCAGTTATGGCATTTGGAGCCTACATGATGGTGAACTTTAAAATGATCGCTCTCACCCCCACCCTGGCCGAGTTAAACTTCCCCAGCATGCTGCTAATCAGCGGTATCATCATCACCTGTGTGTCCTTCCTCGGCTTCCTGGGGGCTCTGAAAGAGAACCGCTGTCTTCTCATGACGGTAAAACGCAGTCACACCGCCTCCAGCTGTTGCAGCTGCTTGCTTTGCTGTTTAACCCATCTTGTTAGCAGATAAATAAATAAACACCTGGGACTGCCAGAGTGAGTGTTAATTGTCAATGAACTCTGTTCCCCGTTGACAGTTTTTCCTGGTGCTCTTCCTTCTGATGCTGGTGGAGCTGACTGCAGCATGCCTGATGCTCTTCTATGACAGTGAGGTAGGGTGGCATCCATCAGTGCTCATCTGATTGATTTGGTACCAAGCTCATCATCCACTAACCCCTTTACTGTTTAGATTGGCCAGATGGTGAGAAAGGATCTTGAGAGGGGTTTGAGAGAAGTAAAGATGAAGGTGGAAAATTCAACTGACATGACTGACTGGGATATGATGCAGAAAATGGTGAGGGAGCAGAAACAAAGCGCCAGCTCACATTTCATAGTGACACAAAAGTTCAAAATCTACATCTCAGTTTTTCTCTCTCTGAATGATTTGTTTCAGTTTAAGTGCTGCGGAGTTGATAATGCAACAGACTGGGGAGATAATGTGCCTCAATCTTGCCGTGAAGGCCCACATGAGCATAAGTACTGGCCAGAGGTAGAACACGATTTCCTCACAACATCTCATAATGAAACTTGTTCTCGTGTATTCTAGAGGTCTGATCACACACTCTGCATTTAACCTTCCTGTCGTTCACAGTTAATGTCATGTTATGTTGAATTTGCAGGGCTGTGTCAAAAAGCTGAACGCATGGTTTGAAGAAAATTCCCTAACCACTGGGATTTCTATCATTGTGCTCTGCATAATTGAGGTAAGTTGTTAAGTGTTTGCTTCCATTTGTTTAGATTTCTTAATTTATGGATACAGCTACAATTCCATTAACGTTTTCTGTTTAAATTCTGGTAGCGAGATCCACATCAGCCTCATCAAAGTGCTTCAGCATCAGGAGGTTTTTGGATTTAACCAAATGAACCTGAATAAAAGTAGCAAACATACCTCTGGATTTATGTGCCAAGATGCTGTTAAAGACCTCAGCATGATTTTACACTTTTTTTTTAATGTGTGTGACTGATATAACACCATTTATTTTCTATACATCTTAGAGAATGTTTAAATATAATTATGTGGAACACTTTAAAGTAAATATTTGAATTTCAGATGGTAAATTCATATATAACTAAATGCATGTGTGTATGTGTATATATATATATTATATATATACACACACACATATAGGGCTCAATCCTCCACCAGCCCAAAAAATGTAAAACTAGTTTTTATTGGTTCAATTATATTGCCTCTACAAAAATAAATGTATTTTGCATAAACCCAGACTACTTTTTTGCACTGACATAAATGATGGCATCAGTACAAGTGCACAAGCCAGCTGTTTGATTACTTTTTTCACTTTTTTTTTTTTGCCTCAAATGATTTTTTCTTTTCTTTTTAATTATGGCAGAAATTTACAGACACTGAATCTTCCCGATGCTCAGATCTGTGATATGAAGAACTGTTATTAACAGTTGTATCGTCATGTTTGCAGGTCTTGGGGATGTGTTTTGCCATGACGCTCTTCTGCCACATTAGTGGATCTGGACTGGGCTACAAACTATAGACATGGTCTTCGTCAGGAGAGTTGGGGGTGGGGAGGGGGACACTCCAGGTCCTGCTCAAGGTTTCACCCCAAGAGGGAGTTTTATTTTCTTGCCAACAACTTGTGTTGAGATGCTTAATAATAAACTAAATTGAATGTTTTAAAAGATATCAAGGATACAATCTGAATTGAGATTTGTTGTTTCATTTGTACAGAAAGTCCCTGTAGTGTTAGAGGTTTTCTTATTTTTCAAGCACAAAAATTATGTACGTTGTTATAACTTTTTTTTTTTTTTAATTAATGTTTATTAGCATTTCTTTAAGGGGAAAAAAGTAGTTCATGGCACCATCTTGCCTGCTGCCAACTGCAACCATTTAGTCTGAGCTGTGTGACAGTTTTGTATATTACTTGCCTACTTCTACTTAGTTTACTTGTCAAAGATCTTTCTTTTTAAGCAAATATGTCTGTAAAATATTAACTTTCAAATCATTCACTGACAAGACTAACATTATATGAATAAAGTATATTTACAGTATTAACCATGCCACATTTCCTGTCTCTTGCTTGCAGTTCACTGATCTGAGGTGGAGCCTTAAAAGAACCACTTCCTCTTCTGAACATGTCAGTCAGTTTCACTGTGATGTGTCTAAATTTGTCAAAGCAAATGTTTGAGAGTGAGGTAGTGATGAAAACAGAGGGTGTACAAAATGTTTACAAGGAAGAGTAGCACAGATGAATTTATTTATTTCAAGAATAAATCCTGCATCAAAATCTTAAGACGACAAAAAAGCTAAAAATACTAAGATCTCCTTTAAACTTTAAGATTTTGTTCTTTTTGAAACCATCACACAGAAATGTACAAAAACCAAGTACAATTTTTGTAATTAAAAAACAAAAATGTAACTGTACACATCAGAATATACCATTTATTGCAAACTGAACACCCCCGACACCGCAGAAACTATAGACACAAGTATTGCAATTCACCTACAGATATGAAAAGACAAAATCAAAAAAACTAATCTGAAACAATTCTCTCTTCCTTTTTCTTCTATGATGCACGCAGCTGTGAAAAGTTTGGTTTTCCCCTTTAAAATCTCCAGATAAAGCACATTATATCATGCTGTGAAGCCTTTTCAGTTCATTTTGACAGGGAGCTGCGGCGCTTGTTCCCTCCTCCTTTAGATACTCGAGTACAGTCGTCGTTGCTGCAAAACTGAACCAAAATCATTTTAATACAACTTCTGAATTGGGAATAAAAAGCACATTTCCAAAGCAAGTCCCTCTGAGCGGCAATGCACTTCTTATACTAATTCACAAGAAACCTGTTCTGACATTGGAAAGATCTAGTGGAAAAGTTTGAATATTTATAATTTAAAAAAAAAAAAAAAAAAAAAAAGATTTTTGTTGCTATTGCTGTAAAGTTGAAAAGCAGCTCTTAAGAATCAGATTTTATGATTTCATTCATTAGCCTCTGGCTCAAATCCTTAAGACATACCTAATCATCACCAAACAGGCTCAAGTTTAAATCCACCACATAAATTATTCTTTACAGTTTTTCAAAGTATTGCTATTAAACAAGTGCCTTGTAGTGAAACCCTATGAACACAATTATGCTTAAAAAAAAACAGCACAATAACTAGTTTGTGCTCAGAATGGTTAAACGAAACGCCATTAGAAATGCTCCAGCCGTAGACAGTATCAGAATTAAAGTCTTTTGGAGGAGCAGACAGTACCATGCCTTTAAGAACATTCTTGTTGGAGAGAGAGGGGGAGAGAGAGAGAGCGAGGAAGGGAGGGGGAGGGAGAGAGAGAGAGAGAGAGAGAGAGAGAGAGAGAGAGAGCGCCCGGCAATGACTTGAAAGCTTCAAAGACCGAAACATTCTCAGTAAACATTTAATCCACCTCAAAGAGCTGCGGTGGCAAACCAAGATCCTCTGCAAAGACATCAATAAATAAGAGAAAGACGGATACAAAGTCTTTCCTGACCCTGGTTCACAAATCCCCACCCTAAAGCCCGCTGGTCAAACCAATGCCTCGCCCCAACCACGACCCACCAACACAACTGGAATGAGTAAGAGTTAGGGTACCCAGCCCCTAGAGTTACAACATTAAAATATCAAGGTTCAAACGGCAGTCAGTTTGTTGGTGACTAACACAGGCATGACCATCTATTCTGCTTGATATTCAGTCACACAGAAAGCATACAGAGCAGCAAACAATTCCTGAAACATCAACCCCACACTTTTACACTTGAGCATCACACTAAACACTGTAAGACTTGTTATCGTTATAGAGCCAAGACCTCCAAACAGTTACAAGAACCGAGCAACAATTGTCTGCAGAATGTGTGGGGGGGTGGGACTCAATAGGTATTTAATTAGTTACTTTGAACTCAAGAAAAGTAAAATGTTCTTTGCGTAAATATGAAGGGGAAAATGTTTGTGGATGAAACCTCCAAAAACCCTGCAGGAAAATATAAAGGGACTCATTTCTCTTCCTTCACTTGTTAGCTTTAACTAAGACAAAACAAACAAAAAAAAGTGGGTCACAGTGCATATCTACATTAAAACTATTGAGTTTCAGTGGATACCATGTCCAGAGATCAAAACTGGGACTTACTTGTGACACCAGTTAAATGCTGTGTTCAGCTTAATATGATGAGAAAACAAGGTTACAAGCCTCATTCTGTAGCTACAGTAGTCACTTGTTCAGATTTTACAGATAACACAAACTCTAGAGACGTAAGAAAACACAACATGCAGTTCATGAGGGCAGGAGGTTGTAGACTGACCTGCCTGATCCTTACTGACCACCTCACACCACTCACCCCAAACATTATGACCAACGACCTGATGACAAGAAGAGTCTCCATGTGCTCACAACCAGTCTGGGTCTGGACAACGAACACCTTTTCTGCAGTGTCTGGTGCAGATGACTCGTGAAGTCTCTGATCTGGAACAGGCTCCTACAGATGCCATCAAGATCCACCAGACTGGTATTTGGGGAGTTTGGAGACTAAATGAACAACTCAGACTCTTCGTTGTGCTCACTGAGCATTTCCTGACATATTTGTACTGACGAAGTCAACAACTTGTTGGGGATGATGTTAGCATGTTGGGGGTTTCTACAAAAAAATTTAAGGTAGGTGGCAATTGCCAAAATAACATTCATTCATTGTAAATGAGCAGCGGTTACTCGCGCTACTTGTCAGTGGTCATAATGTTCTGGCTGACTGACTTATGTGGAGAGCAAGCTAACCCCCCAAAAAAGTGAAGGAGGACATTTAACAGCAGCTAACTTTCCAACCAAATGAGGCAAACGAGGCACCAGAATTAAAAGGACATCAATTGTACAAGCTTGCCTGATTGCCCGATGTTCACCTCACTAACAGAACCACGAAACAAAACTGTACATGCCATCCGGTTACACAATGATGTTGACTATGTAAAAGTCTAGAGATTGCACTTTAATGACGTCAAACTAAATGTTAAAAAAAAAGACATTACTGTTAGTTTGATGCAGCTACTAAATGGACCTTGGCATGAGCTTTAAAGCAACCTGACACTGACAGCAATGTCAACTGGATGTTAAAAGGAGAGAAGATCGCTTAAAACTACATGATGAAACATATTTGCGCTCTAATGATCTGGCAAGTACTTGGGTATGTCAGTTTAAGGGGAATAATATAAAATAATATGAACAACAGAAAGCTGAAATTCTAATACGAGTCCAACTGAAATCTTTGACAATGGCAGCATGAGTGCAAATGTCAAGTAAAGCCTTTAAGGAATGCTGCACTCTAAAGCTTGTGCTACAGATCACAAGAGGATACGTTTAGCCTGTCCCAAAAGACTCTAAACTACCCATGTGATGACATACATCCCATAAACACATTCCTTATAGGGGTGGAACCTTATAAAATGACTATGCCCATATCAATAAGGCACAGGTTGTCATCCAGCAACTTGAGGATAAATAATCAAATACTGAGAACCTCCCAGGCTTAAACTGCAAATGTGAAATGAACCTCTAAGATCCATGATCGTCAAGGGTGAAGGTTTCATTCAGCTGGAACGTACAGTTACATAAGGCAGCTCATCCAATACATTTCAGCTGAAGTCACTATACATCCACTTTAACTGAAAGCAGACTGTATTATGAAGCAGCGTACTCCTGAGAACTAAATGTCTGTGCAAATGCAATCCTGAATTAGATACATCTCTGGAAAGGAACACAAGATTGTGTTTCATTGAAACCATCATGGCTTGCCATGTCAATTAAAAGAACTCAGTAACTGGTTAAAGGTGTAAGTGATCAATCCCACTGTGCAACATGAACAAGTCCTGTGGTGTATGGACAATCACTGGCATATGCTGTGTCTGTTCACTTTATATACTGGAGTAGGAAGTGGTTTTGCCACTCCCTTACAGTGACAAAACACGTTTGCATCTATACGTGAATTACCATGTTCTCCAAATCTGAAAATGACCCCAGCTTTACAACAGAATGCGTGCGTGCACACCACTGACTTCACACAGTGGTTGGTTCAATGAATGTAGGATTTGAACCTCTTTTTCCCTTTACCTCAATTCTTATGTCTATAACGGAGAGCAGCATTACATTTGAGGAGTGATGCTCACCATTCACCCAATTTGCATGATCAGTCAGGCAGAATGTCTAGACAAGTCGATTACACTGCTTCATTTGAAGCATCGTAAGCCGTCAGTATTTGCAGAATACAAAGTACACTTGCTACTCTTAAAAATCCAAAACAAAACAACCAGTTAACCAAGTCATTCATGGTGGTGATGCACTCATGTTTATGTATATGTCTGAGTGAGAAAAATACTGATGGTAGCTGATGCTACTGAAATTATGTACATTGATGGACTTCAGTCTGGTCTATGAGATGCAGGAAAAACAGCAACTCAGTTCACAACTTATATTAAACCATCATCCTGCTGAGGTCTCACAGTTCCTTGTTGGGGAATTACAGTCTTTCCTGAAAGCAATAGAAGGTTTCTAAGAACTAAGCTGTCTGCTAAGTCCTTGCTATGAAATGTGTGTGGGTGTTTAAGTGCCCTGTGATGATGTTTTTTGTTTTGTTTTTTTTAAAAAAAAAACTGACACAATAGAAAGAATGGTCCCATGACTTTCATTTAAGATTCAAATAACTTGACTGCGTGGTAATGCACAAATGCTTAGATTTGGATCTATGTTGTGATAGGTGTGCTGCACCACCTCCACAAGTCAAACACTACATTAATACTTGAATTTGAGTAACAGAAAGCTGGTCCCCAGATAAATTTAGAGATTTCAAAGACAGATGAGTGCTGGCCTGTTCATTTCCACCCACATCAGAGTTCCCCTTACATCATGAAGACCAAAGCTAAATATATTTTAACTTTCCACTTCTTTGCATAGTCTTGTGGTACCCATTTCTGTCTGACTCTGAATCCAGACCTTGAACTGCACTTCTCATTCCTTCTCATATAGGTATGTTACTGAAGTGTGAAAGTATTTTTCAAAAGTAGTAAATTCTGGAGGTTCCTAATAATAAACAAGAACAGGTGCTCCATTTGTTTTCCAACTCCTACTTTGTGCCAGGCCTCCTCCATTTATGCTGCATTCAAATGTGCAAAATATGTGGTTTTCAAATCCTCCTGCAAAAACTGATCATATCCAAGTGCCAAAAGCCAGTCAGTCTGTTCTACTTTTTGTCTGTTCAGATATTTTAAGTATACTTCTATACATGTGTCCACTTTTCCCCCTACTGGGCTGGCATTTGTCATCTGTATAAAGGAAAAAAAAAAGTTCACTATCAGACAAAGTGTTACTGTTACTCCTACAGTTTTTTACTGAGCTCTGCCACTGACTGCTGCACCTCCACGAGTCAACAGGGGTGGAGCGTAAGTGGGGGGTCGTGGTCTGTCACGGCCATGAGCGGTGGTCACTCAGTCACAGGCATGTTGCGACCTTGAACATGACGATCAAATGCTGCGGGAAGCTTAAAGAGGCATCAGCCTGGTGGTGTGGAACAGGAGAGGGTTCAGGTCCTCAGCATGGACGGCACGATGAAGCGACGGCTCTGAGCGACTTCGCTCAATTTTTGGCAGCAGGTCTTGTACCTGCTCAATGGCTACCAGGATCTGATAAAGGAGAAGAAAATGTGTGGTTTGTGTGAAAGAAAAAAGAAAAAAAAGACTATTTATATTCATTTACTGGCTGCCCTAAATATGCCTCGTCTCATTTTAAGGTAACTGAGAGCTCTTTGTATTTCTGTGTTGCCAGCCCTCAAACTTCACACAATCATCATCTAAATCACAGCCAATTTCAGCAAGATTTCTAGATGTTTTGACGGATACAAAGATTTATATAAGACATTGGACTAGAAGACATAAGAGGACAGTAATATCTTTTGGTTGATCTGTTTTTTCAGTGTAATTTGTCTGATGAGGGCTTTATGTGTGCTTGGTATTAGCGTTTACCTGTGGAAAGAGGGGCCTCTCCTCGCGTTTAAACTTCAGGCATTCGATAATGAGCCTTTTCATTGACTTGGGTGATGTACTGTACAGTTTACTGAGATCAGGGGACAAGAAACCACGTCCAACCATGAAGATTATCTGGGCAAGAAAACAAAGAGGGGACAGTTACAGACAGTAAATATAGAAAAGCTGTGGAAGTATGCCAGTGCAATAACCTAAAACATGGACTGCAGTATCCCTGTAGACAAAACTTTACATTGATTCTGAAGAATCAGTTTACTTATTTCTAAATTTTTAAATTTTCCATTAGTCCATTATTTTGGTAACCATGGCACTAATTCTTATATTTTAAACACTTGTGTAAGAGCAGCTGTTACTAAAAGCTATTTCCTCCCCACAGCGATCAATAAATTAATTCTGACTGATTTGTGCTGAAGAAATAAATATAAAACAATGTGGTAATGAGAAATAAAAACTATAACACCATGCTATACTGAAAAGCTAAGTCTTTACAGCGAGTTACTTTCCCTTCTTTGTTGTCTGCAAATGAAAAGGTATATCCGTTGACCAACGAGGTATCAGATGAGCTAAAAAATACAGCTTTTCCTTCATTTGTTACAGTAGTTTTATTGTACAGCCAATGAAGAAGTCAATGTTAATGCAAAAAAGAAAAAGTTCCACCAAACCTGGTCTCTGTTATTGATATTGGAGTATGGGAGGGTTCCTGACATCAGCTCAAACAGCACCACGCCATAACCATACACATCAGACTGAAACGTGTACGGGTTGCTGTCCTGCATTCGGATCACTTCAGGAGCCTGGGGACAACAAAAGAGGGAGAAAAAAAATAGTACATTAAACTGGTTTCCATGTGATTTCCCTGCCTGCATTCTTGCATTACCTGCATACACTGAATGTTGTCTACAATGGACCAATGGAGGTCCATTACAAATCTTATAACCTTTACAATTTATTATACATTGTATGCTCAGGCTGGATGGTTTGCACTGTTCTCCTCTAGTCTCTAAAATTGGCATTTCTCTATCAATATATCATTAATCTGCTCCAAATACATTTAGCAGCTCTACAATCATTCCAAAAACTATGGAAAGTTGTGTTGGGCCTAATCCCCTACATCATGCATTAAATTTGGTATGATTCCAAGCTCCCTCTGTTTAGAATCATTTGGAAACTTTATAGTTCATTTGTTATGATATATGCATGTTATTTTCTGGATTGCATGTGTGTATATTTCTGCTGACCTAAAAGAGACATTATTCATTAACTTTATTTTTTGTTTAAGTAAAATAAAGATGTTTCTATCATACTGTTTCTAGGTAAAGAAAAACCAGCCACTGATACTCATGAATTGGCATTATGAGTGGTACATTATCAATTAATAGCAACATCAAGAAGATAAAATAGTGCAAACCAAAGTTAGGTTCCTGATACTGTAATTGCACAAATAAGCCAGTGAAGTCACATGTTCACACAGATTATGTGTTATCATTATAACTTTGGTTTATACAAAAAACATAAAAAGGTCTAAAATGCTTTAACTGATTAAAATAGAAATACCAATGGATAAAGAAAATATGGGCTAACGGATCAAGTTAAGCATGAGCTATAGCTGATTTGAAGGAAAGTATAGTAATGAATGTGTGTGTGAATGGGTGAATGTCTCATATAGTATAAAATGCTTTGAGTGACCAACCAGAACTACAGAAATATAGTCTGCCATTTATTATAAGAGACTGTTTTAGGTGAAAGAAGCTGTTTTAAAGCTAAATAAAGCAAATAAACACAGCTATAGTACACTTATACACACACACCAGATTTGATAATAATTAATCCAAACCATTCATATGAAACTACTGCCCTAAATTCTTCATGTCTTGTTCGCAGGAACAGCTCTCCTCCCTTCACTCTCACTCCTGCTACATGACATACTGGTTTCCCTCAAGATGGAAACTGTCAGATCCTCAAAGACAACTCTTCAAAATCGTTAATATTAATTGCTTATGCAGCAATCTTATCAACTGACAGGTCAGGTATGCATTCTATCTATTGAACATTTACATGTACATATCTTCATTATTTATTTTAGACAGATGAACGCTCTTTGGGAAATGTTTATCAATCTTATGTTAACACGACCAGCTGGCATCAACACTAGTAGGATAACAGTAACGCTATCCTCTCACACAAAGCGTAAGCACACATGCACTGGACTTTTTTCTCCTTAGTCAGAAATGATCCTGAATCTGTCACTGCTATTTATTTATTTTGAACTTGCTGCTAGTTGCAGCTTTTTTTGTGTTGATATTATTAGGTTTTGCTGCTTATATAGCAGACCAAGTGCGATTCAGTTGACTTGAATGGAGAATAGGAAATCAAGAACTTGATGTCTCTCATCTGGACCTGTCACGTCTGGCCCGTGAGGGGCTCACAGACCTTCAGCTCTCCCTGGAGCGCTTTGCAGCCAAGTGTGAAGCGGCAGGGATGAGAATCAGCATCTCCAAATCTGAGACCATGGTTCTCAGTTGGAAAAGGGTTCCTGATTTCTCATGTTAGTCCAAATGACTCCATAGGTTGGATTCTTATTCACAAAGGTTCTTATTGCCGTAAAGAACATAGATGTGCATTTCTTACACCTTAAAAAACATAATCCATAATCTTAAATGGTCTCACCTTTTAAAATTGTTTCTTCAGAAAATAGTCCCAGATGATTATTCAGACGTAAAGCTGACACTTTCAGTTGTCATGTAATAAATGAAAGGTTTGTTCAAAAAAAAATTTATACTGACCATCCAGAGAATGGATCCACTGGGCTGTTCCACCTGCTGAGAGCCACTCCATCGAGACTTCACGGTAGCCAAACCAAAGTCACCAATCTTAACAGTCCAGCCCTCATGGATAAAAATATCTGGCAGAGGAGCTGAGAAAATGTTACAGACATCTGATGGACATGTTCACATCAATTACCAGAAAATTAAGAGAGAGCAACAGAAAGACAACAAAAGACTGAACTAAAATTAAGAAGCTCATTCCACATTGTAGCTTGATCCTATACTTATACAGACCAGAAAACTGTTTCCTTTTTATATACCTACTGTATAAAATTTGAGGATACAACATTAAATCTTCATTCATCTAAATTCAGAAACGTACACAGACAACCGTTAAAGCAAAGACTGGACAAGGAAAAGGATACTGTTTGATTTTAGATCTCGATGAATGATATTCTTTGCATGGAGATAGCTGCAAGTGAGGCACAGAGTAAATAAAATGAAAAAACGAATACAGTTATCAGAGTCTGCAACAATTTCCATCTCCAAGTTATCATACTCAACCATACACAACTTAACCATACAACATACTGTATCTTTAAGGATTAGTCGACTTTCACCATTACACTAGGAGAGCCTTGCGCACGATCAAATCCTACTTTAACAGAAATAGGTTGTAAAATAATCTTAAAAACAGATGTAAGCATCTTCTAAGAATTATATCAGAGATGCATCTGAAAACTGGAAAGAAACATATTTAACAAAGCTCCATGGAGAATGTGTTTATGACAGAACAGCAGGTCTTACTCCATGCCCTGTGCTGTCT
The DNA here is from genome assembly GCA_037176975.1 of Arrhamphus sclerolepis. Lineage (NCBI taxonomy): Eukaryota > Metazoa > Chordata > Actinopteri > Beloniformes > Hemiramphidae > Arrhamphus > Arrhamphus sclerolepis. Next base: position 16,749,830 of record JBAMYA010000024.1, on the reverse strand, counting down.
GTCTGGCCACATCAATACGACGCACAGTGTCAAACTTGGTTTCTGTGACATGCAGATGGCGGTACAGGCTGCTCCCTTCACACCACTGTGTGATGATGGCAAAGTTGGGATCAGTCATGAAACCCATGAACAGCAGGATGTTGACATGGCGGGTTTTGCTGCAGAGAAACAGAAACAAATCTTTACAACTTTTGTCATTTCATATGCAATAAAGATTAGGTGAATATTGTTGGTAGATCTTTTGAAAAATGAAATTAGTGTTAGTCAAAGTAGTGTTCATAAAGCTGCAATGTTCCTCAAGTATTGTTTTTAACCAATCACTGATCTATCAAATTCTATTGATGAGGAGAATTAAAATCACTAAATTTAAAAAACAAACACTTTTTAGTGTTGTTGCATTGGTGTAGACTCTCCGTTGTCCTGGTCATGGTTAGAATCAAGGCAACTTAATTTATTTTTCTTTGTTTCTGAAGACGTTTCACCTTCCATCCAGAAGACTGTCAATTCAAACTGATTGGTGGAGAGTTTCAAGTTTATAAGTTGTGCTATACTGGCCACATGTGGCTACCTGAATAAAACAAGTTGCTAACATTCAGCCACCTGCTTATACAACATCAGTTAGAAAGAATTACACCCCTTCTGTGTGTCACACTCATCACAAAAACATTGACTGGCCTTGGCCTCTCTTCAAACAGGGCCATGTCAGTCGAGACTGTTCTCCCATGTGGTTCCTCAATGGTGGAACAAGCTACAGGTGGCTACAAGGACAGAGTTGTTCATCTCTACATTCAAGAAGCTCTGGAAAACTCTCTCTTCCAAGAATTCCTTCTGCCATACCTACAATCTCTCTTCAGCTTCCTAACCTGCACTTGTCCAGCTGCACTGACGTATATGTTGCACTCACCTGAATGCTGATTTAACTGCACTTACTTTGTAATTTGCTATGTTACTGTGACTTGATTGTATTTCCTCTGTTCTAAGTTGTTTTGGATGAAAGCATCTGCTAAATGTAATGTATTAAGTAAAAGTCATATGTAAATAACAGACCCAAAAACTCTTGTGGGTCGTTACAATCTTTAGTCCACTGGTATGGTGAGAAAGGTTGTTAAACTGCCTGGGTGTGAGATTTAAAGTTGAATTGTAGGTGTTTGACGGGTGAAATCTGAGTTCTCCTCAAATGTTGCTTTTTTTTATGTTCGACATAGTCCACTTTCAAGCCACCTGTCTTCTCTGTCCAAAATGTGGACATAATTGGTCTCAGTTGGTCTCCTAATACTTGAGATGCAGACTGCACCCTGACCTGATGAGCTGGCTGTCCTGTGTTGCACCATGTGTTTGTGAACCACCAAGACCTCCACTTCCTTCTCCCATAATGGAAATAGTTTAAAATGAATAAATAAATAAAAATAATAAATAAATGAAATAAAAAAAAGTAGAAATAAAAGAAATAAAATAAAAAGGCGTGTTTACAAAGAAATCCCTTAAGCATCGCAGGATTCAAACTGGAATCAAAATAATATATATATTTTTTTTTTTTTTTTAAAGTCAATGTTTTCATTGAAAAAGACTGTATAGACAGAGAGAGAGAAAAAAATTCAATAAACACACAAAAAGCTAGCAAAATGACAGGAGCCGCACTGACAAGTTGCCTCCCTGAGTGGGGCTATTCTAGCACTTTCTAGAAAATCTGTTCTAGAACTCACCGCAAGACCTGCATTTCATTCTTGAAGGCCTGCAACTGCTCAGGTGTTGGGTCTGTCACTTTAAGGATCTTTATAGCGACGTCTCCATGCCACTTTCCCTTGTGGACTGTTCCAAAGGAGCCAGTACCTATTCTCTTCTGAAAGTTTACTTCGTCGGTGGGGACCTCCCAGTAGTAACACGAGTCCCTGATGCCTCGGGTCTGTAATAATACATTGATTATTTATTTATTTTATTTACATAGGTAGTTTCTAAACAAACCTTTATGTTCACCCACTGTTAATTCTATATGCTCCTATGTAAAGGTAACAACTTATTAAATATGAAATCGTTTAAGGCTACTCACCTTTTTTTTCTCTTCAGATGAGGAAGATTTGCGGTCCTTGTGTTCTGAGGGAGACTTAAGTGGTCTCTTTCCAGGAGAGCTAAGGTAAGAAGGTGGACTGGTGGAGGGTTTTGGTGAGGGCTCAGGTCCTGCGGAAATGAGAAACAGAAAAACCAGAGTATTCAAATGTAAAGTAAAACAGGAAAGATTAACAAAAAAATAAAAATAAAATGCTGACAAAACCTGAAAAATAAGAAAATGCCGTACCTATTGTGTTGTATTTCAGTGTCTCCTAAACAAAGGAACAACACAAAATTATTGTTTTAACAGTCATACAAAACATATCAGAGGAAATCAAAAAAGAACAGAGCATTCAGTGCTGACCTCAATGATGCTGATACCAGCAGCGTCCACTGTGCTGACCATATGAACATTGGGAGTGGATGTGGAGCGATGCCTTTGCAGAGACTGGCCATCTCCTCCTGATATAGGGAAGTGAAAGGTTGATGGTGGAGACAGGTGGTCCATTCTGATTGATAAAAACAAAAAGGTACAAAATGAACAATGACATGAGTTTCACAGATCAAGTCTATGCTGTCTGTGATATGAATGTAATTTGTTTTAATCAAGACTCACCCAGCAGGTTCTGGGGTTAAGGCTAGGTTGCTCTGTGAAGGTGAATTTTCTGACAATATTATCTGTGGGCATTCATCTGTGCAGGAACTGGAATCATACCTGTGCACAACAAAGAACAGAGTATGATACTTTAGGGTCTTACTCAAAGAAGAAAACCACCAAAAGCCATAACAATAGACCTGAACATCCCCCCCCCCCTTAAACACATACAACAATAGCAAGTTGCAGGTGCCCCCAGGCTTTCTTTAAATTAATCTTTATTTCTGGTATATTCCAGTGTAAATATAAAGCATTGGTCTCCAAGAAAAATAATGCAACAATTGAAAAATGTAATTGGTATAAAGCTACTTCTTTGTCCAACTTCTATTTTTCACTTTTGTCTACTACAACAGTTATCTCCAAACTGAATTCAGAGCTGTTATAATGCATGATATAAACCCTTTTATTTAAAAATCTCAACCAGTCTGTTAAAAACATTTTACAAAGTTCTGAATCTTTACTAACTTACATATCGATTACAATGTACCCTTTTACAGTCTGATACTTCTCAAAGGAGGTGCATAAATTCACGCAAAGCTACTTTTTCATAAATAACTAGAAGCAA
>JBAMYA010000024.1:16708192-16721263 GCA_037176975.1 Arrhamphus sclerolepis | reverse complement strand
GATATCTGGATAACCCCCAACTATAAGAATCTTTATAATCATAATTTGTTGCCCCTCATAGATCACTTGAAACAGGACATCAGAGTTTGGGATCTGCTTCCTGTTTCCCTAAGTGGCAGGGTCAACACCATGAAGATGATTTTTCTGCCTAGACTCTTGTATTTGTTCCAAAACATTCCTATTTACTTAACAAAATTTGTCTTTCGGTCTATTGACAGTATTATTTCTCCTTTTATTTGGAACAAGAAACCTCCTGGAATTTGCAGATCCATACTACAGAGGCCTCGGTTTCAGGGTGGCTTAGCACTCCCTCATTTTTTAAACTACTACTGGTCAGCAAACATTAGAGCTTTGAATTATTGGATGAAAGATGTGAACCCTCCTGATACGCCCCTGTGGTTAATCTTGGAGAGGGTCACCTGTAATTCCACCTCCCTGCCATCTCTCCTGTGCTGTGAACTCCCACTTCTAAAGCCAACCTCTCACTATACTTGCAATCCTGTTGTTTTACATTCCATCAAAATCTGGAATCAACTCAGGAGGTCATTTGGGATTTGTAGCCTTTGTTTTTCAGTCCCAATTGTTAAGAATCATGTGTTTCCCCCTTCAGTTCTAGATGGGGTATTTCATGTATGGGCTAAGCGAGGGATTTATAAATTAAAGGATCTGTACTTGAATAACCACTTTGTCTCTTTTGAGCTACTTGTGAATAGATACAATATCTATAGATCTCATTTTTAAAGGTATCTACAGTTGTGTGGCTTTGTGGCTTCCCATTGTCATTGAAAGTCTGACACAAAACAGGTTATAGGTATAATCTACAAATTTTTCAGCTCACATTATTCAGCACATTCAGAGCAGCTAAAATCTAGATGGGAAGAAGATCTAAAAGAACAAATCAGAAAATCGCCTAGAGATGACTTGTAAATAGGTGCTATATAAATAAATGGAATTGAATTGAATTGAAAATCATTCACAGGATCTACATGTCATCAATATGCCAGCGACACACTGTAATTCAATTTAAGATTGTTCATAGGTTACACTGGTCAAAGGTCAGACTATCCAAGATTAGATCAGATGTGGACCCTGTAAACGACAGATGTGAGTGAGACCCTGCAGATCTACTCCATATGTTTTGGGCTTGCCCTAAGCTGTTTAACTTCTGTCACTTGATCTTTGAAGCCTTTTCTAAGATGTTGAAAGTTTCAGTCAACCCATGTCCTTTTATTGCTTTGTTTAGGGTTCTACCACAAAACACAAAGATTAACAAACAACACGGCAATCTGATGGCCTGTTGTACACTTTTAGCCCAACGACTTATTTTAACCAGGTGAAAAGACCTCCATATCCCTGTTTATTCACATTGGGGTTAAAGAGGTTATGACATATGTCAAACTTGAAATCCAAGGCTCAATCAAAAAGTTCTATGCTACTTGGCAGCCTTTCATGACTTTTTTAGGAAACATAGAGGCAGAGAAGTTGAGACAATGAGGATAAAATCTGAATTCTAACTTAGCTTGGGTGGTGGCTTGAATTTGATTCTGTTTAAGTGGTGCAGACCTGGCGGGTGGGGGGTGTTCATGTTCACTCAGATGGTTTTGTTATTGTGGCCCTGTGTGTTCCTGTTTTTGTTTTTTAATTTATTTAATCTCTACAAACCAATTTGCCAAATGGTTGTTTTTGTATACTGAAAAATGCAAATAAATAGACTTTGAACAAAAAAAACCTCTTTGGTATCGTCCATAGATTTTCTGAAGAGTGCTTTTGAAGCTTCTTTTTTTTCTTGCTCCACAGTGCCATACTGGTAAGAAATAAAGAAGAAAAACAAACTGGACCTTGAGACTGCTGAACGACATCATCTCCTGCCCACAGGACATCCAATCAACAGTGAGTCAACAATTCCACCCAAAGCAGCAGATAGTAACTATGTTCAATGGAAAAGTAACCAGTGACATGAATGAAAGGAAAAGAGAATGGAGCCGGCTCCCACTGGATGGGAGTTGGCTCTTCTGATTCTCTGCATCAGTTCGATGTAGCGTCAGCTACATTTAAAAGCATAGATTGGAGCTGGTTCGTTTGTTAGCGACATATCACTGCTGTCCACAGCAACACAAACACAGTAATACCTGATTCATCACTATGTCTGCCACTTCCTTACAAACATTATTTCTGAGACTTATGTCTCGGTGGTACCACAGACTTTGATCATAAAAAATAGGACCATTGAACACTGCAATTAGTAATTTTTTCTCAACATTCCTGTCATTGCATAGACAGATACGAGCCATTATAGACCTGCCCCCATGTACTATCTCACTGGCTAGCACTTGCTGGCTAGCTACAGTCTGATTGGCTGGCACATGTTGATGTGTCAGAAGTTGAAAATTTCTCAACTTTTGACTGAAGGAACAAACCACCCACAATTGCAAAGAAATCACAATTCATTTCAGCAACGGATGACATCATCCCATTCAAAGTCAGTGGAGATGGACGCAGATGACGGATGCAGACAATGCACACAACACCTACATGTGAATGGGAACGGACAGGAAATAAGCACCAATGATCGAGACCCCATAAAACTACCCTGGACCCTCAAGAACAGAAACCTGACTAATATCTGACTTCATCTTTGTAAGAAACCTGTGCATCATAATCAATTTATGATCAGGTTTTAGGCGTTAACGGCATCATGTTTATTCATGTTTGAGGATATGAGGTACATATACGAGCTAAGCTGCTAGCTCTGGTAGAAGACTGACAGGTAACCACTCACCTGTCAAAGAAGGTGGCCAGCAGCCTCCTGAGCAGCACTTTGTGTTTGACTCCTGCACACAGGTGACAGTTCATCAGCTGACCGCGAGTCATGAACACACCTGAACCTGAACACACACATGCAAACACATGCACACTGATCAGAACATGTCAACAACCGTTTTCCCCTGGAGGTCCTGTTCCCATGACAACAGTTTTCCTACCTGCCACCAGCTCCACCTTCTCTCCGGGGTCTCCTTCCGTGTAGAGTGATGGATGGCAACGATACCCAATCTGGCTGATCAGGCTGGCAGGCAGGGCCATGTTGTCCCGACCAACCAGCACACAGGGTCGGCGTTCGTTAGCCAGTGGGAGGGGCAGCATCTCCAGTTTCTCTTGGACTGAATGAATGAATGACACACAGAGATTTAGGTGGTTTAGATGAGAACAATGAACCCTGGTACTTCGAGTTTGCTCAATGTCCCTGAACATCGATTTGACTGGCGGTAAATTAAACTGTAGAGATGTCTGTTAATATAATAGCTGTTTGGTATCTTCCAAAATCCCAAGTGTAGCAGCTTTGACTGATGTTGCCACCTTGAGTATAGTGGTACTTGGATAACCAATGTTTTACTCATAAAATTCCCTGGGATGGTTGTCATAAATCTGAAATCAATGGAGACAAAACAGTTTTTGTACCAGCCTGTAATGTTTATATCTGTTGTAAAGTTAAACATTTTAACATGGAGGTTAATAGAAACTGACTCACTGTTGGAGGCAGACCCTAGTGGTCATTGGAGGAACTGCTGTTTTCACTACTTCACTGACTTCATCATTGAAAAGCCTTTACTTGTGCTGTATTGTAAAATGCTGCGTGAGTATGGACAGCAGAAGCTTGGTTAACTCACTGTAGGGGTTTCCAGGGTGACCATAAATGTGCTGGTAGACTGGATGGATGGCATTGCTATAGTAATCCTCCTCCAGATCCTCCTCTGTAGGGGGGTGAGAGGGAGGCGAGTCCGTGGGAAGACTGGACCCTCCGGGACTGGAGCGTCCTCCGCCTGCCAGCAGGTAGGACTGCAGCCCTGGAACCACACCTCCACCTGCACTCAGGTAACAGAGAGTGCTGCTCCTGGAGGACTGTAGGTCGCCCACCATGTCCACTCTGAGAGGGAGGAGTGAGGAGAGGGATGCAGGGTTTTAAATGTTTTAGGAGGTCTTTACAAGGTTCTGTTTGTGGGCTGCTATTCTGTAAAACTCTAATGTGGCCGTAAAGGATCAGGGTACCCTGTTGGTAATGAACACAGCAAGGCTTTAGCTTCTGACTTTTTATTTGGGCACTTTTCAGTCACTCACTCACCCACTCACGCACGCATGCGCCACAGTGGCGTTCATTTTAATCACTCAACTAAAATTAGATGGGGGTGGGGAGGATTGAAATTGGGATTTCATAAATACATTTGTAAAATAAAATTTAAAAAAAGATGTTTTTAGGACAGAAAATGTAAAAAAAAAAAAAAGTAACTGTATAAAACTACACATTTTTGATTTCATAAAAATGCTGATATTATTGTGAAGTTTTAAGAGAATACTTGTACAAAACTGTAAAGGAAAATCCCAAATATCTGGATGGGAAGGGAAAAAAAACCCCAAAATAAAGTCAAGTTTTGATTTTATGAGGCTGCAAACTTGTGCAAAAAAAAACCTTTTAAATTACATCTTCATTAACTCACATTTGTAAAAGAAAACCAAGAAATTGTAACTTTATGAAGTTGTGTTTGTATGACAAAAAAGTAAAAACTTGTGACCATATACTTGCAAATGCCTAACAAAAAAAAAAGAAACACACTGACGGAATTTTTGAGGGAGGGAGGGATTTTTGGCTTCATAAATTCAGGAAGACTTCACAAAGACCTAAAAAAAAGTTATTAATTCAACTACTTTATCTTTTCAAACTACAAATTCAGAATGACATGGCATGTTTGGACCATTTGAAGAAAAATATCTATAAAAGTTGAACAAGAATAAAATATCTACTAGCTATGGAACATAAATTTTATTAAGGCTTGCTGGGTTAGCATGACAGGTAAAGACAGGTGGTTTTATTTCTCCACCAACACTGAATATGGAGGCTGACCTTGTATCTCTGGAGCTCCCTAGTGGCTGCAATGTTCCATGCAGTTCCGTGTTCCTCTCTGATTTCAGGTAAACGGATGTAAACATGAGCGTGCTCACCTGGCCCCCTCTCCTCCTCCTCCCTCTTCATTCTCCTCCACTGGTGGGGTGTCAGCTCTCTCTTGCTTGATCCTGCTGACAGTCAGCAGCAGCTCCTCTGGGCTAAGGGACGGCTGGTCCAGACCTCCCTCCTGCAGCTGAGGGGTGCTGTGGTGCTGCTGCTGCTGGACTGCTGGGGCATCAAAGCCCCCAAGCTCATCAGCTGATGTTGTCTGTTATAAATGAGGGTTAAATAAAGGTGTTTGTGGTTTGTCGTGAACATTCAGTAGATGGTGTATCATACCTGAACCTTCATAGCTGTACAGCTTTCTCGTAAAGAAATGTGTTTTTGTCAGATGTCAACATGTTAACCTATGCAATAGTCCACTGGTGTCCTTTTTTGCTTCTCTGGACAGATTTACTATCTCTCCCCATCAGCAACCATTCAATGACAAAAGCTCTGTGACATGTGAACGAATTAAACAGGCAGAGGAGGGCTGAATGAGAACAAACAGGGTGAATTTTGATTGTCCCTCACTCTGACATCCTTTTTGAATTCCTTGAACAGGTTCTGCTACTGCACAAGGACCAACTAGAACTATAGTACTCACTAGCTTCATTACATAGTCTCCCTGTCAAATCTATAACTAATGCAGGTTAAGGCTCCTCTATTATGGAATCTAGCCACAACCATCCCACTTCTGGACTGAAGCTGTTTCAGGAGATACATTGCAGTTCCTTTCCAGTTGCTTCCAAGACAGAGAAAACTCCCACTGACTCCCATGTCAACAGCTTTGCTGTACAAACATCAGATTTGGTCTCTATAGTTAGATTTAACATCCATAATAACTGTACAGGAGGTGAATTTTTTTTATACCACATCAGGTAAATTTATATTAAGCAATAAAACCAACCAACTGGATGTGCAGATTAATTTAAAGTGCTTGAGAGGGAGCTAGCCATTGGCTCTGTTGTTGGCTTTGACAGCTTTGTCCCGCCTCTTGGCAACATGGTGCTACACAGTTCAAGGAAAACTGGGCTTCAAAGACTGTAGAAATCTTTGGGTCAGGTGACCTGATAGTTGATCCATCTACATATGTCTATGTATGGAATCAACTTCCAGCCTTGTTCTGGGAGGTAGACTCCCCCTCTGCATTTAACGTTAGGGTTACAATCTTCCTTTTTGATAAAGCCTTTAACACCTTTTTAATGCTGCTTAGGGGAGTCCTATTGTACACTGAGCCTATACCCTGTCTCTCTTATCTCAGTCTAAGATGGTCCAGAATCATTTAAATAGCATTAATATTGTCTATCTTCTGTAGTTTCTCTCCCTTCTCCTTCTGCAGGTCCTACCATGATGATGTTGTGTCCTACCATGGTGATGGTCCTATCATTGTAATGTTGGGCCCTACCATGCTGATGTCCCTATCATGGTGATGCTGGGTCCAACCATGGTGTTACTGGGTCTTACCATGGTGATGTTGGGGCCTACTATGATGGGCAGCATAATAGTGCAGTGGTTAGTACTGACATTTCACAGCAAGAAGGTTCAGCTGGATCTTGGTTTCTACCTACAGTCCAAAAACATGCTGTTTAGGCTACCCGGTTAAACTAAATCTTGCCTACGCTTCATATTCATATATAACTGTAATATAATGTGATTTATAGGAATAATTATAGAAATTGCATAATAAATAAACAGTTAATGTGTGTGTGGCAGTGACAAAAAGCTGCTTGCAAAAGCATTTTGAGTGGTTTCTGGACTAGAAAGGAGCATGTTGTTGTTGAACTTGCTGTGTAGAGTAACAGGGGTCTCTGGACCCTACCCACCTCTCTTAGGGCAAAAGACAGGGGAACGCCCAGGACAGGTCGCCAGTCTATCTCAGGGTAGAACTGGTTCAAGTTGGGAACATTTTAAGAGCTGGTTTGTTTTCTGTATCCACAGAGCTGCTACATCTCCATGTCATCAGATCTCATTGGTGTAGTTTGAACCTCCCTTTAGTGAACTCTATATCTTTGTAGAGAACCAGCATTTAGCTTTGACAGAGCATAGAAGCATCCTGAAAAATCAATTCAATTAAGTAATACTTGATTAATCCCTGCAGGGAAATTCATTAATAATCATAATCAATAAAATAAATTATCTGAGGTCCTCAATCAGAGGATCCAGCTGGTGCCAGAGGTCAAGCTGATGAGCTGGAGATAGTCCAACTGGTATTGTCTAGTTAGTGCTAGCTAGAAGCCTTAAAATGTGAGGCTGAAGATAGCTGCTTCAGCTTGCTTCACCCTCAGACCTTTCCAGTTCAATCTGTTGCAGCATTCTGTTGGTGAAATTATCTTGTTGCGTCACAGCAAAAAAGTTCCTGGTTCAAATCCCAGCAGGTGTGTTATGTCTATTTCTACAAGTGCACCAGGGACAAACTAAGAGCTGGAATTTTAATAGAACCGACATCCTCCTCAGTCCACTTACAGTGACAGGGCTGTTTGCATGTAAACCACCATAACCACATGGTGGCAGTAGTGCACAGCTTTCACTGTTTGTCAACCACCAGTGAAAAAAAAAAAAAGAAGTCATCAAAGACGAAGAAATAAATGAAGAAAAACAAACCAAAATGAGAACATAAACACTGGAGGAACACCTTGACCACTATCTACAGCTCTTGAGTGAATACTTGGAGGTCTTTCTCTCCAGTTATTGGACCTACCTGAGAGTCGCAGCAGAGTGGAGAGGACGCAGCCTTCATCATCATCAATTCCATGCCTCGCTCCACGATGTTCTGGATCTGCAGGTATCCAGCGGTGTACATGAGCACCAGCTGCTCGCTGGCTGCCATGCTGAGGCGGCCAGTGTAGCAGAAGGACAGGATCTGCTGGAAACATGTTGGTGTCACAGAGGATGGCAGCTCAAACACTGTTTGGGAGGGCAACGGTGAAGAGGCCGAGGATGAGGAAGAGGGGTCGGCCGCAGAGCTGAACAGGTCTCTGAAGTAGAGCGAGGAGGCGGCCAGGACGGCCCGATGTGCCTTAAAAGCCTGACCCTGCACCAAGATGGACACATCGCAGTACTGGCCCAGCAGCCGCTGCTCGTTCAGGCTGCCCAGCACGCTGCTCCCGAAGTCTGGGATCTCCACCTGCAGAAGCCCGTCTGACATGGTGGAAGCCGTCGGTCCTGGATGAAGACGAAGACGGGACAGGAAGTGAGCAGCGGTTGGAGGAGCTGAGGTGTTTAAGTGTCGGGGATGCTGCAGAAGAGACCAGCAGAATTTCTCAGATCCATGAGATCAGAGGTCGGAGAGGTTGAGGTCAGAGCGAGGCGAGAAGAGGAGGAGGAGGAGGTGGCAGATCATCAAGATGGACGCCAGCACAGTGTAGATAAACAGCTGTAACAGAGTTAAAACATCAGTCTTATACTTCATATACCAGCTCTCTGCAAACTAACTTCTTGTCATGTAATTACAACTTCTGCAGAATTGCACATTTTTGTTGTAAAATTGCAACTCTCATATGCTGGGGGTTAGCACGCTATGGCTCACGTTTTTGGTTGCTACCCAAAATGCAATGCACCCGTCCAGACTATCCTCCAGGTGGTGGGTCCACAGGAAGGTGAAGCCATGTAGCTCATTCGAGCTGAGCCCATTAGTCAAGGTCCAGCCACCAGGTGCTCACTGACAAGTCCCTCCCCCAAGCCTGGCTCCAGGGTAACCATAGTTCAGGCGATCTAACTCTATCTTCTAACCCCATCTTTTTCCATGCAAATCAAATTATTCTAGGCAAAACCAAGGACCAGAGGAATTCTGGTTACTTGATTTTGGATTTCATCTCTGCTTTTTGCAGATGATGTGATCCTGTTGGCATCAGTAGGTGGAGACCTTCATTTCTCACTGGAGCAGTTTGCAGCAAAGTGTGAAGCAATGGGGACGAGAATCAGCACCTCCAAATCTGAGACCATAGTTCTATGTCGGAAAACAGCACAATGCCCTCTCCAGGTTGGTAGTGAGGTTCTGCCTCAAGTGGAGCAGTTTAAGTCTTGGGGTCTTGTTAATGAGCGAGGAAGAAATGGAGCAGGAGATCAAGAAGTGGATCAGTGCAGCATCTGCAGTAATAAGAACTCGGTGTGTACCGGTCTGTTGTGGTGAAGAGAGAGTTGAGCCAAAACACAAGACTCTCTTTTTACTGGTTGATCTTTGTTTCTAATATGATCTATGGTCATGAACTGTGGGTAGTGACCGAAAAAATGAGATCACTGATACAAGTGGCTGAAATGAGTTTCCTCCGTAGGGTGGCTGGACTCGTCCTTAGAGGTAGGAGAAGTTCAGTCATCCAAGAGAGACTCAGAGTAGAATCACTGCTCCTCCACATGGAGATAAGCCAGTTGAAGTGGTTCATCTGGTCAGGATACCACCTAGACCGGTCTCCCTGGCAATGTGGTTTGGGCATGTCCAACCAAGACCATGAGGCAGACCTAGGTAGTCCTGGAAAGGCTGGAGGAGTTGACTGGAGAGATGGATGTTTGGGCATCTCAGCTTAAGTTGATGTCCCTATGACCCAAATCCGGATAGGTGGATGGAATCGTAACTCTTGCAAGATGCCAACTATTTGATATTAGACCGCTTCTTTTGATGAAAAAATAGCTGCTCAACATTCATTCTCCAGAAAGGGGGAGGAATTTGAGCACCACCTACAGTCTATCTGTGCACCTGCCTGAACAACATAGTGATAATATCTAGTCATACTTCCACAAGAAGCACAAATGTATTCAGCCTTTTCAGACTGTGAACTATGGCCTCAGACTTTGAGGGATCAATCCTCATCCAGGTTGCAAACTGCCCCAGTTCCTGCTGAAGGTCTCTAGCAAAGAAAAGTGGACCACATCATCTGCAAGAAGTAAAGGTCCAATACTAAACCCATGAAACTAGAGACTCTCCATCTCCTGGCTATGTCCAGGATTTCCGTCAAAATTACAATCAAAATTGGTGATAAAGAACAGACCTGAGTACAGCTCCCACTGGAAAGGAGTGTGGCTTAATCTACTTTAATGGGGTGGTGCTTAGCAAGTATAGCAATACCTCATATTCCTGAAGTACAAATGACATGGGAGGACTGATGTAAGTTTTCTCCATGTTCACAAAAGACATGTAGCCTGATTAATTCAATTTAATTCAATTCATTTATTTATATAGCGCCTATTTACAACAAGTCATCTCTAGGCACTTTAGAAACCGAGAGCATGACCCCTGAGCACATGGCAATGCCATCAATAACAAGAAAAAAACTCCCTCTTGGGAAGAAATTATATTAGGATTATATAATATTATATAATACTATAATAAGGACTATAGAGAACATGTATGCCTGGTTCCAGTATCACATTTCTCATTGGTGCCCCCTGGTTTCTCAACAACTGATGCAGACCTTTTAATCCAGACACTCCTATTTCACCCAGTCATGATTTACCCAAGCCAGTGTCCAGTATGAAACAGCAAAAATTCAGAGATACATCCAGAAGATGGACCCCAGTCATGAACAGGTACAAAGAAGTTCAAGTCTCAGGTACTAGAATCCAGTGAGGAGGAAGAAGAGAAAGGAGGAATCATCATGGATGGATGAATCAAGGCATGGCATGTTCCTCCGAGAGACTGAAGCAGTGGCTGACACTTAAAGTCCTGTCCTAGAGGAGCATAGGACAGGACTCCTCCCCTGACAGCCTGGAGGTATGCCAGACGACACCCCACAACCACATACCCCCACCACCAGACTTAGGCTGGGAAGCTGTCTAGTTGACGCCACTCCCCTCCATGCAAACAAGAGAGGAGGTAAGCCATCACCATCTGAGCCCCCGGCCTATGGACCACCCTGAACTTAAAAGGCTGTTACCAAAGAGTGATCCAGGCATTGGGATCTTTCATGCGCTGAAGCCACTGTAGCAGGGCATTGTCTGAACAGAGCGTGAATGGGCGTCCCAGGAGGTAATACCTCAGGGTATCGCCCACCCACCCGATCGCCATGCACTACTTCTCTACCGTACTATACCTCAACTTCCGTTCATACAGTTTCTGACTGAGGTATAGTACTCTGCATTCAACCCCTTGGACCTTCTGGGACAAAACAGCTCCCGGTCATCAACTGCCTGACCTCTTTTATTGGTCTAGGGTCATGGACAAGTTGCAATCATTGCAGTCTATTTTACCTGCAGCCACACCTGTCCACAACCCAAGTGGCACCCCAGGTATCACTATGGATAATGACTTAATCAAGGTTGGCAGCATATGTAGCATGTGGATCCAGCACCTGGTCTATGAGGCATTTTAAGGTGGCTGGGGCACTGAACAAGCCAAACAGGAGTGTCACAAATTGGTACAAACCATATGGAGTGGAGATGGCTGTTTTCTTCCTGTACTCTGGAGACAAGGGAATCTGCCAGTAGTCCTTGGTCAGATCCAGTGTCAAGGGGCAAGAGGTAGTCATCAAAACGTGAGACCTTGTTAATTTTTCAGTAATCCACGCAGAAGCATATAGACCCATCCTTTGCATCACCAGAATGATGGGGCTACACCAAGCACTGTGGGCTTCAGAAGCTTTTGCAACAGGGCAACATCTGTTCTGTGGGAGGATGAGAGATGACTGTCACAGAAGAGCAGAGGTGGATTGGTCAAATTTTGCACCCCCAATCTGCATAGCCCTGCTCTTGGTGGAGCATTTTATCATGTCCCATGTGGGTTACAGAGGCAACTGAAAAACCACTTCCTGTCAGCTTTTCAGCACCAACAACTGTGTGATTTCTGCATTAGTCTGGGTGTCACAACTCATCATATACAGCTTATATTTCACTATGGAGAAGTGTGGATATGTGAGCACTTTGTTAAGGTGCACCATGTGCCCATCAATTTTTATTACTTGGTCAAAGGCTATGGGTGAAGTATTGTCCTGGGACTGCAGAGGGGCCCCACAAGTTCCTGATCCTCCTCAGCAACTCCAGAGAACCTTGCACCACCACTGACTAAACATTCCACATAAATCTACACGTCCTGATCATACCCCCACACACTATACCACAAGTTTATTAAAACCTGTCAAATGAGAACCTAAGACCAGGAAGCACGTAAGGATCTCCACCCACAATGCCTCTATCAGAGCCCTGGGCCGAACCAGGTTGTGGTGGATCAGAGACTACGTACAGTCTAAGTTCACCATCGCCTAGTGTGTACACTCCTTGTATCTTTACTGGAAAACTCTATGTCCCTCCCAGGTTGAAGGAGGAGGTTAATGCACCAGCCACCTGGACCACCTGACTGACATCCATGAGAGGCCAGTTGCTGTGCAGGGGGGTCAGAAACAGCACCTGCAGCAGCTGCTCTCTGCATTGGTGGAAGGTGAAGGGCAACGGGCCTTGATGGAGGGGTGAGAAGGTGCTAGCTGACATAGGGTGGCAGCCATCGGTGCAATCCTCCTTCAGCCACTAGCAAACCTTTGCTGTCACCTCAAAAACATTCAGAAAGTGAGGAGCAAATCTCTGGGGTCATACGGTGAAGCGTGATGGTAGGAGGTGCTGGAAAACTGGTGGGTTGCCAAGTTGGGGTCACTGATCAGGACGGGAGCTCCTGCAGCATCTGCATCTGCTTGTCAACTTACACCTACCACTGCTCCACTTGACTGACATTGCATTTCGATTGCTCCATGTGTGCCACTGCATCCTTCTCCAGCAGGACTGCCAGGGGATGTTGGTGCTATGCTGTCTTGGTTTTCCCTGTTCTTTTGCCAATGTAGCAATTGTTAGCTACACAGGTCTGAGCTGCATAGAAAGCACCACAACAGTAGTCAATTTTCTTGCGCTTTATTTCAAACCCACAACTTCACAGCTGTAGGTGATCTGGCAGTTAGAGATCGACCGATATGGGTTTTTCTATAACCGATGCCTATACCGATGTTTGAGATGTCAGTGTCAGCCGATCGCCGATATATGCTGCCGATTTTTTTTGGCCGATTTTTAGGGCCGATACCTTGACGTTTTCCCCTTAATTTGCAAGCTAAAATATCATACTAATAATAAAAGAGGATACACAAGATTTCTAAACGTAACATCATTTACTGAACACTGTCTGG
>JBAMYA010000024.1:16674835-16708092 GCA_037176975.1 Arrhamphus sclerolepis | reverse complement strand
AAGCAAGGATATCGGCCGATGCCGATTAATTAAAAAATAGCAAATATCGGCCCGATATATCAGCCAACCGATATATCGGTCGACCTCTATTGGCAGTTCTTGGATCCAGCGTGCTGCTGTTAAAATAGAGGGACATCAATTGGCACATGCAGCACAGGTGTGCAAATCTGTCGCTCATTGGTGCTGCTCTGTCACCTCCCCTCTGCAGGTGAGCAGAACCACACACCACCATCACAAACAGCAATCGAGTATATCACAATTAATGAGAAACTCAGCACACACACATCATCACTCCTCCCTGTCCCCTCCCTCCAGAAGACCAATTTAAATATGACAGTGAAGTTAAACAGACATAGAAACTGCTGATCCAAACAAAGAAAATGGCAAAAACAAGCAGAAAAAGTCCTGTCCCCAGTTCCGTCAAGACAGCGCCACCAAATTTTCAACTGTCCGATCACTCCACAGCTGCCCGAGTATGACAATGACATCACTGTATCTGTGCTCTATATGGAGAGAAAATAGACTCAATATATCTGAGCATCTATAATACTTGATTTGTGTGTGCATGCTACTTGATTTGTGCGTATGTAAACCTGTTTGTGTGTAGCTTCGTGTAGTTGTATGTGTAAAACATGATTTGTAAAGTGTGAACAAAATTTTGCCCGTAACTTTGCCGAAGTTACAGACAAAGTGACAATTATGAATTTAAAAAGCCTCCTACACACACAAATCGTTAAATACGCATGCACGATACACACATACAAAACTATATTTACATACAGATCAGCAGGAGGGGTTTTGAGACACATTTCACGCCACAGGATTTGTCCATACATGGTGCGTTTAAGTGCTGGTGGAAAGCTGGGTCATCTGAATTTTCTTCCGAGTCCAGCCTTATTTCCCTCGATATTTAGTTCCCGCTAAACTTGTAATGAATTGTGTAAAAAATTGTGGATCTGTGTAAAAAAGGAATATCTCATTACCCCATGGTTATAACACATTCACTTTGTAATATTCTCAAAATCTTTATATAGACATATATGTATTTATGAGCCGTACAAATGTAATTAGATGCATTAAAGCAACGACCGCTGGGTGGTGGACTTGTTCTTTGACTGGGAAAAACTAACAGTCAAATCACGAAGCAAAAGGACGGTAATGGCAGGGCATCATGGTGGTCTACTCTCTGAAGTTAGTATAAATTAAATCTGCACCCTTTGCTATCCGATTATAATTAGACAGGCTGTATGTCAGATCATTTCAGATAACATTTTATGTGTCTGGAACTTTGATTCGCCGTCCTCCGCATATTTCTCGTCAGTCACGTCCTTCCACGTCAGTACAGTTTAAGATGATGTTTCCTCGAACCATGAAAGTTATCTCTGAATTTATCACCAGGCTAATCTGTTTTTCTGATGCCGACTAGCATATCGGGCTTGTCCCTCTCTCATTGGCCCAGATTCTAATCTCTATAATCCTGCTTGCCAATTCAACAGGGCTTTTCTATTAGCCTGAATGATAAATGAACCAAAGGTTAGTTTAGTCCCAATATCTGAAGTTCTATTCACATTGAGTCTGTGGAAATAGTCATGCTTTCACAGTTAAACATTTTGATAACGCTGAAGTTAGCTTCCGATTCACAGCCTATGATTTGGGAGAATATTAAAGGGCTGTTCCACCACATTTTAGCACAATGATAGTTTTATAACAGGTCCAGAAAAAACAAACAAACACACACCATGTAAATTGCTCAAACCTGGGTCAAACTATGTCTTCGATAGTAACCAATATAATAAATGCAGTTTCTGATTTGTGAAAATGCAAAATATATCCATTTTCTTCATTTTTGCCACAGTCAGAACAGCTTAGACCAGGTCCCAAGAAAAAACCCACAAGACCTAGACTCCTGGATTAGATTATGCCTTATATACTAAGGAATATAATAGGCCTAAATACTTTTTTTTTGATTTGTGAAACCTTTATTCAGTTTGTTAATACAAATTCCTTTTTTTACTTCTTTTTTTGAAGCTTATTGAACTCAGAAGACCCTTCTCTCCATGTCAGTCTTTATTTTTATCAAAAAAACTCAAAAACAAACAGCATTTATTATATTCCTTACTATCAAAGACATAGTTTAATCCAGGTTTGAGCAATTTACATGGTGTGTTTTTTTTTTGTTTTTTTTCTGGACCTGTTATAAAAATGTCTCATTGCACTTAAATAATAAATTCAGAGATAACTTTCATGCATCAAGGAAATGTTGTCTTAAACTGTATTGACGTGGAAAGATTTAGGCACCAAACTTGTACATACACCAGCCTTGAATTGTGCGTGGAAGATATTCTCATGTTCATTTCACTTTTAGCACATCTGAACGTGAGCGTGGAAAATGGATTAGACACTGTTTTCTGTGCGCTGCTATTTTAGTACAGGAAGCCCCTGATATTTCTGCCACAAGACAATCCACCACACTACAACGGCATGTCAGAGGCAGGTAGAAAGGGTATTCATGAAATAGTAGCTGAAATAGTTTACAGGAGCTTCCGTGCCAAGTATGACCTGGACGTCCAAAAGATGAGAGGTACCTCAAAGATCTCTGTCCAGAGGTGAACAACTGAGATACTGTGAAGAACAGTCTGGTCCAGGACCTGAGCTTATGCTTATGTTTCAGAATGCAATGTTTATCAAGTCTCATAACGCCACATTTTTTTTCCCAAATAGAACATAAAGAACATATTGATTAACATTAGAACATTAACACATGTTGAAAACATCAGCTCATTTTGTCTTTGATAGCAGCATCACATTTGTAAAAAGTATGAACAGGGTGATGTTTACCATCTTCGTTGAACAACCATCTTCTTTGAACCACTGTCTTTAAATGTCTAAGAAGTGAAGAATGTTGTTCCATTCTGGTCTGATGCAGGATTCTAGCAGCTCAAAAGTATTTAGCTATCAACTAGAACATTCTGAAATGGATAAGATAATTTACAATTAAAATAAAGCATTGTTAGCGCCGTGGTAGCTAACACTTTGACAGTGGCAGACCTGGAGCCAGCTAGCTTACTACTCTAGCCATGGTTGTAAAGTTTCTGCTGAGGGTGCATTAAGTTCTCCTGTTTTGTTGGGTTTGAGCCCTGGTTTCCTCAATATTAAAATCAAAATTTTTCAGGGGTCACAGGATAAGATCTATTCACTGTGCTGTCGATACGCAAAAACATGAGTTTATGTTAAAACCATCTGAGACGACGAAAAACATAGGTAGTTTTCAAACACTAACCCTTCAGTTCCAAGAACAAAAGAGAACTGGGACCAGAACTGTCTCTCCTCCCTCCCCTGCTGGTCCATTTGTTGTTCTCGTATTTCTCTTCGTGTTTGCTCTCCTCTTCTAGCTACTTTTGATCTCTTTCACTTTTGGTCTGACTCTGCACCAGTCTTGACATATTAAGTATATCTCATTTACTGGCTAATTAGCTGCTGTGTATATATATTTGATTTTGAATAGTTAGGTTTAATACTGTCGAATAAACGTCATGTGTAGTCTACAAGAGTCCAGGACAGTCCATGACACCCCTCTACAGTCTTCGATTATCCATGGTAGTTCACTAGAGCAGTCTTCTTCAACCCTGGAGTCAGGTCTGTTTGAGCATCTAAAACACATAGGACAGTGGCTCCTGAGGACCAGGACTGAAGGACACTGCACTAGAGTTTTCTACAGTCTCCTATAGTCTACCAGGGTCCATGACCATCTCATATAGTCTACCAGGATCCATGACATTCTCCTACCGTCTCTTAAAGCCTACCAATAATCAGTAAAGTCCATAACCACCTTCTACAGTCTTGTGTAGTCTACCAAGAGTCCATGACAATCTCCTGCAGTCTACCAGAATCTATGACAGTCTCATACAGTCTACCAGAGTCTATGACAGTCTCATACAGTCTACCAGGGTCCATGACAGTCTCATACAGTCTACCAGGGTCCATGACAGTCATGTACAGTCTACCATGGTCCATGACAGTCTCCTATAGTCTTCCAGAGTCTGTGACAGTATCCTATAGTCTACCAGGATCCATAACAGTCTACCAGGATTTGTTAGTCTCCTAAAGTCTACCAGAGTCCATGACAGTCCCCTTTTGTCCACTAGGGTTCATGACAGTCTCCTATAGTCTACCAGTGCCCATGACAGTCTCTTATAGTCTACCAATAGTCAATACAGTCCATAATCCCCTTCTACAGTCTTGTGCAGTCTACCAAAGTCCATGACAGTCTCCTATAGTCTACTGACGTTCAGCACAATCCATGACACAATATAATAGTCTTCTGGACTATACTATGGTCTACCAGAGTCCAGGACGTTCTACTAAAGTCTTTAACAGTCCTCTACAGTCCCTTAAAGTGCTTTACAATCCTCTACGGTCCAGGTCAGCCCTCACCAGTCCTTGACAGTCCCTTGAAGTCTTTTACAATCCAGGACAATCCACTAAAGTCTTTTACAGTCCACTACAGTCTGGGACAGCCCACTGCAGTCCAGGACAATACCCTAAAATCTTTTACAGTCCACTACAGTCCTCTACAGTCCCCTTAAGTTTTTTATAGTCCTTTACAGTCTAGGACAGTGCCCTAAAGTCTTTTACAGTCGCCTACAGTCTGTGACAGCCCACTACAGTCCACGACAGTCCCCTAAAGTCTTTTACAGTCCTCTACAGTCCAGGACTGTAGAGAAGCTCTGACTCAGACTTAGTCGGTCCTGTAGAGTCCTATTCAGGTAAGTTCAGTTCAGTGTTATTGTTGTTTACAGCTCAAATTCAGCAGACAGACAGAAGGACGAGTGACAGGAAGACATAATGTAAACAAAGAGACAGACAGGTTAAAGGAGACAGTTTCAGAGACAGACGGACGGACAGACAGGAGGATGGATGTGGGACACGTGGATGGACAGATCCTCACCTCCTTCTGCTCCTCTTCCTCCTCTGCTTCTCCTCCATGCAGCAGCCGGCTGGGAGAGGTTTTCTTCTTCTCCTCCGCTCAGTCAACGTATCGTCTGGCTCGTCAGGGGAGGGGAGGCGGGGGCCGGGAGGGGGTAGGCAGCGATACAGCAGACAGCCAAGGAGGAGGGGGGAGGAGGGGAGGAAGAGGAGGAGGAGGAGGAGTCATCTGAGGACAGCCAGGGAGCTAATGCGGCTAACTGCCCTGCGGAGGACGGGAGGAGCAGCAGTGTGCATCACCAGCCGTCTCCGCAGACACCGACTATGCTGCCACGGCGACAGACATGCCACAGACACGGGTGGACTCACGCACACACATGTGCTGAGCTGTGTGTCAGCATGTGCATGTGTGAGTGTGTGAGAAAGTGAAAGTGTGTCTGAGTGTGTGGCATGACTTGGCCAAGTCCACAGCGCTGCATTGCAGTGCCGAGGCCGAGTTGGCATGCTGAGTACATAACACGCATACTGCGACTGTGTGCCAGCCTCACTAACACACACACACACACACACACCCTCCATGCAGCCTCAGCTTCCTTCACAGCTCAGTTTCAAACACACACTGCAGTCTCACACACAAGTGTCTGATTCAAACTTGTCAATACAACATTACACAGGCAGAGACGGGTGGGAGGATGGGGGGGACACACTAAATCAGTACCCCTGTTCTGAGTGTGTGAGTGTGTGTTTGTGTGTGTGGTGGTGGCGGTCCAGACCAAGTCTGGTGTTCCTGCTCTGATATGACATCACTGATTTAAAATGAGGATGTCTACATGCATGTGACCCAGTCTACTAGGTCCTGCATATTACTGTGGTCTTCTAGAGTCCACTACAGTCTTCTGCTGTTCCATCCAGGGTACTGCAATCCACTGAAGCCCAGGGCTGTCTCCTAGAGTCTCCTCTGCCTCTGTCATAAAAGTATACTTGCGTTCTCTACAGTCTCCTATAGCTTACCAGAATCCAGGACAGTCCATGGCTGTCTTCCAAAGCCTCTCCAGAGTCCAACATAGTTGATGAAAGTCATATAGAGTCTCCCATAGTCTACCAGAATCCAGAATAATCCATTAGTCTTCTAAAGGTTACTATCATCTACCAGAGTCCATGATAGATCATGGTCTTCTAGTCTCTTATCTTGTACCAGAGTCAGGAAAGTTCTTTAGACTATTCTGAAGTCTCCAGTAGTTTACCAGAGTCCAAGACAGCACAATACCAGAATGCAGAAAAAAATCATTCGATTCTTCTCTGCTTCACAGCGCAGGTATGTGGAAACTCCAAGTATCTTGAACTGGAACTCAGGGAAACTTGAAACTTTTTCCGTTTCACAAAACAGGGTTACTTAACTCTGATCCAGAGGGTTCTGTTAAGCCGGTGTCACAAAGTGAGGTAACTGATACTCGGACTCTGTTACCATGGCAACTGACTCTCTGAACTAAACCTGGTTGGAAGCAGTTTTACTCAACATACCCCAAGTTTCTTTCTGTCTCCTCTCCTTGATGAAGCTGAAACAGGTTCAGTTTAATCAGAAAATCGTTTTATAACAATCATTTTGGAGATGTCTGAACAATGAAATGTCGCATTTTCCGTCAGAAAGGTTTGTTGATGATCTGAATAGTTAGTTTAATGTGGTCAAACCAGCCATGACTTGTAATCGTGACACCATGATGATTTTATTTAACAAGCGTTAGGTCCACCCATCCCAAAAAAAAAGAAAGAAAAAGAAAAAAAAGTGATCTTAATTCTGTGCATCACAGATACCACCCACAGTATGTCCATACTTCACTCGAAGCAGCATGGATCATTAATTTTATTATTGATTTTCTAATTCCAGTTTTCTTAATAATGATGGCATACTGAACATACTCTATTATATCATTTGAAAATTAATGAAGTAGAATTGAGAGACAAATGTCGGCCACTGTTTTTTTAAAGACGCACATAGCCTACACATACTTTATTTTCTTCTTTTCCATTCACCACAAAGTCATCAGATAATCAACATGCTTTAGAAGTTATCATTAAGTGTTTGAAATTAGTATCCTGCTCCCATTTGTGAGGATAAAAATGTCCCTTTAGGATTTAACAGTGACTGGATGTATTGATGCTTCTAGGCTCCTTGAACAATTTTGTTTCCATCCAATTTTTTTAAAAAAGAAAGAAAAAAAAAAGTAAATCCAGTACCTCCCACTAAATCTTTAAATTATGCATAAACTCTTTACTTCACCAATACAGTCAGCTTACTGTAGCAAGTCACGCGACTGAAAAAAATCTTTAAATCAACAAAGAACAGTAGGAGGATCTCTTCTGTTTTCTTGCATTACCATGGTGAATCCTGGTATCTGAGCTCCACTGATGATGGATTTTTATAGTTGTGGTAACTCGAGTCAACATACTCGGAGTTGATTGAACCAACTCAGAACAGCTGTTCTGAAACCAACAAAGTCAAGAGTTTCTGATCTCAGACTTTGTGGACTCCAGGTTAGGTTTTTGACTCAGAGTTTGTTGAACCTCCATTGTGAAATGGACCCCAGACCTCATTCGTTCATTGCTTTGTCAACATGTTGTAAAGCAGGATGAGGAATAAGAATTTGTCCCACCTTCAGTAAACATGAGTCAGCGAAATCTGCTGCAACAGGATTTATTCAGACATGTTTACAAGATTTCAAATAATCAGAAAAACACAATATGAATGAAACACTGAGCAGAAGCAGAAATCGTTTAGAAAGTCACAGCTGATTAAAAACAGGAAAAACCTGCAGGGAGGACAAATAACACACCTCAAACCCACCACTGTCCACCCCACAAACACACCATTTAAATTAAGAATTAGAGTTAAAATGTCAAATAAATATCAAACATTCATCTGCACACGTTGGTCACGTTTGTTCAGTAAACAAATTTAAAGGCAAAAACGTTTATTTCCTCCTGTTGTAAGTTTGTGTATTTGAGCTTTATTAAGTTTGAATGTGTGATGATACTGCCACTGTCATTCCCCTGAAGTCCCATTTTTTTAGAACTCTGATAGAAAAATATTCAAAAGTCACTCATAACATATAAATTTGTTGTCATGTAATCACAAGGTGGCGCCAAATTGTCAAAAACCCAGTGAGGCAGCATCATATCAATGTTACAATCAACCTGTCATTGGGATGGTTCAGGTTTCAGTCTGAGACTCACACACACGCATACGTAAGTTGGTTTTTCTACCAGATCAGGACCACATCTCATATGCAGCTTTCTGAGGACTTTTTAACCCAAATCAGACCAAGCTCTGAACTTGAACCTGTACCAAGTCACATCTCACTCAGATGCTAGCCTGAGCTAAGTTCTAAGCCTGACCCTATCTCTAACTAGAACCCTCTTTTAACCTGACCAAGTTTCATATCTGACCTTAGTTCAGAACAAATTACAAACAGTTTCTGGTTTTACATCCATCCCATGTTCTAACCTGATCCCAATTCTGAACCCAGCCCAGGTTTGAACGCAATTCCAGGTTTTAAGCAGATTCTGGTTCTAAACCCAGTCCAGGTTCCTGATCGGGCCTCTTAAGCAAGGTCTGGCCCTTTTTGAAAGTCTGGCTCAAAGATGGCGGATGACGGACAGAAAGGTCCGGATAAGTTATAAAAGTCAAACTGGTCCTCACATGTACATATAAACACACACACACACACACTGAGGGGACGGGGACTAGGAGCACAGGTGTGTCATAATTCCGCAGGTTAAACATTTTGGCACAGAAGTGGACTGATACTCTGAGATTAAGCTGAGGTTCATGGTTCTTTCAAAGTACTACTAATGGAGTCCGGCCCAGGTACAGGCCCAGGTACAGGCCCAGGCCCGGTTCTGGTTCAGGGCAGTTATTAACTGAAGCTTCACTAAAAGGTTTATATAAAACTCAATTTTTATCGTCCAGAAAACCTTAATTCTGCAGCTGGACCTCCTGAGCATAACGTCTCAGCTAAGCTACACTACTACCTGGATTCTGGACCAGTATGGTTCCACCAGGTTCTGGCTCATTTGACTCCAGGAGTTCATAAAACTTTGCAGAGTTGTGGGCTTCATAAAATCCTGACTGGTCAGCCTGAGGTGCCCCTGACCCGTTCACTCTACCTGTGTACCCTGAACCGGCTCCAGCTGCTCTTCCAGCCTCCTGTCTGGCTCCTCCCTCCCACCACCTCCTCCTCACTCCCTCCAAGGGTAGACTGGTCCCAACAGGAGTCAGGAAAGGAGTCTGGAGGTGTGGGGGGGCTCATGGAGTATTTGCGGGACAGATTAGAGGCACCGTAGTGATGTTGCAGGAAATCACGGAAGCTGTCTGGCCCCGCCCAGGTCTAGGTTCAGTTCTCGTTCAGGGCAGTTATTAACTGAAGCTTGTCCAGAACACCTCAATTCTTCAGCTGGAACACCTGATCATCATGTCTCAGCTAGGATCTGGGTTCTGGACCAGTATGGGTCCACTAGGCTCTGGCACATTTGACTCCAGAAGTTCATAAAACTTTGCAGAGTTATGGGCTTTGTAAAATCCTGACTGGTCTGAGCAGCCTGAGGCACCGCTGACCCATTCACCCTCCCCATGTGCGCTGAAATGGCTCAGGTCCGGTCCGGTTCAGACGTGGAGCCGGGAGTGCCGGAGCTTCCACCTCCTGGACCGAACTCTGAAGAAGAAGAAGAGGAGCATGAGGAAGAGGCAGGAGCAGACGTAGAGAACCACGCAGAGACTCATGTCCACACTGTTGAAGCCTAGACCAAGAATCCAAACCCCCCCTCCACCTCCAGAACCCAGAACCTCCTTATTCTCCTCCACCCTCTCAGCATGGTGTTCTCCGGGTCGGGGCTCCAGCTCCTCCCTTGCTCCTCCTCCTAGCTCCCTCCGAGGTGGGCCGGTCCCGACAGGAGTTGGGGGAGGAGTCTGGAGGCGTGGGGGGGTCATGGAGTATTTGGGGCACAGGTTAGCGGCGCCGTAGTGACGTCGAAGGAAATTAAGGACACTCTCCTGATTCCAAGTGTGGACGCCGCGGTTCTCCTCGTGGCAGGAGGGGCAGAGGGACGGACTGGGCCACGGGGCTTTTGGGGAGAGGGGGTCATCACTCAGAGAGCCTGGGGGAAGAAGAGGAGGAGAAGAGACCTTCATCAGCGTCAGAGACGTCTGGCTCTGTCCGTGTCCAAAATTACTGGAGACATAAAACCACTACAACTGAACAAGACTCAAACAAGGACCATGTGAAAGGCTTTAATACACTTATTTATTCTTTCTTTTTTCTGAAAGTTTTCATATAAATTAAAAAGTTTATGAATGCCAGTTATTGTGAAATCTTAAAGTCAAAAATATTAATATCACCAAGTTTATAAATTCAGAATTTCTTTCTTTTTCAAATTTTTTCAGTCTTGTGTTAAAAGTGCAAATTTTTTCTTTTTCATAAAATGAATTCATACTATCATATTTCTTTATGTGTAAAGTGACATTTTTACTTTTTATTGTTCAAATTTGGGAATTTTACATTAAAACAATAAAAGCTAATTTCACAAGTTCAAAAACTGAGAATTTTGCAAACTTCATTTTTTTGCTCAATTCTGTGACTTTATTAAATAAAAGATTTTGTTTTCTCACAAAATTGAAATTATGATTTGTTTTTGCCAATTTGCAAAGGTTGAGTCTGTTTTTTGTTTTTTTTTAAATTAGCAAATTCATGATCTTGAAAGATGGATTTTCAAATTTTTATCATAAAGTAACCATTTCCAGACATTTCTGTTAAAACTTGGAAGTTTAAGTTACAACTTCTGAGATATCTCATGAAGTTACAAATTAAAGAAGTCCGATTGTTTTTAATTTGCAGATTGAATTGTTACAGCTTTGTAGGATTACATAGTCTGAATTAGATTTTTATTCCATATAGTCACTTTTTTTCTCTTTTTTTGCTCAAACTTTCCAGTTCTTGAAGTGACAAATTATTATTTTTTTTATTTCAAATGAGTGAATTTCTAAAATCTGTTTTCTTTTGTAAAGTTTTGGAGTTTACATTTTTTTCCCAGATTAGTTTATAAGGGTGGAATTATCATTTTTATTTTATTTATTATATCTATTTTCGTTTATATTTGAATTCTGTAAAGTTAAAGTTTTCCCTGCAAAATTTTCAAGTTGACATAACCAGAACTTCACAGACCTTTTTTATATCTCTTGGAAATTTTTTTTTCTCTGGTAGCTCAGCTTGAATCTAAACTTTAGATTCATTCAGGTTTTGAAAAACGTTAGAAATGTGCTTGTGTCTGTCTTTACCGGCCAGCCTGGCATTGACCCGGTTGTGTTGGTTCCACAACCACAGGATCTGGTCCTGTCGGGTCTTCACTGCATCCATGCTGGCAGCTGCTGCCGCTTCAAAGTGTTGGCCGCACACTTCGCAGCCAAAGAACGTCCGTATGTAGCGACGCATGACCTGCAGCACCGGAGTAGCCTCGCCCTCCAGACCTGAGACATGTTCACAGATGAACACAACATTGGAAACAGAACTACAAAAAGCTTCCAGATGCGCAGAACGACTCACTAAAACATCTTTTCTGAAAACGAGCAGCTACATCTAACTCAGTAAAGTAAACTGCTAGAAGGGAACTGGAGTTCCTCTGCAGACCACTAGGGGCCAGTCCTAGTTCCTGACCTTTAGACCTGGTCTCTGGCGCACAGGGATTCCTCCAGATTTTCTGAATCTTTACCTCTGATGAGCTAGAATTTCAAGTCACCTGACCTGTGTTGTCCAGTGCAGTGGGCGTGGCTTAATCACTGACCTGTGTTGTCCAGTGCAGTGGGCGTGGCTTAATCACTGACCTGTGTTGTCCAGTGCTGTGGGCATGGCCTCATGCTGGACTGTCAGAACATGGAATAGGGTCCAAAGGGAGCACGGGTAACCTCGCAGCCCTGGCCTGCTGCCCTGGCAACCAACCCAGCGAAGCTCCGCCCCCAGAAACACACCTGCGATCTGCAGAGGGAACAGGTCAGCTGCTCTGCATGTGTGCATGTTTGTATGTGCACGTGTGCGAGCCTCACCCTCATTTTGTTGTCCACCAGGTCCAGAACTGCCTGGTATGGGATCCGAGGCAGCGGCATGCTGAGCAGCCAATCAGAGAGCGTCTCCATCAGCTTCACCACTGAGCCTCCACCTGGATACAGCTGCACAGGTGAGAGGGAGGAGTCTGAGTTAGGGGGCAGTATGCAGAACAGAGTCAAAAATACAACCGTGTACAATCAAATGCGATAAAAGTTTGGGGGGTTTTGTGGTCATAGTCAGACAAACACCATAATAATAAATAACATCAAAGATGTTGTGTAAGACCATGAAATCAATGTTGTACAGATGGTAGTTTGTTTCATTTTACCAATGTTGGAAAATTGATGAGAAACTATTTTTCGTATGTACTTTCCAACGTTTGGCGACTTGTTACATCAGGCTGCCGCCCTAGTTCAACACCACAAACACCACATAGCCAGTGGTTGTAGATAAAGGTCGTAACTGCAGAAGAGCTTTGAGACGGTTCACTGGTGGTCAACTGTTGCTCTGACCTACACTAGTACCTCCAGCATTCAAAAGGAAATTACATCTCACAAATGTGTCACATATTTTTTTTAAGGTTGTGCACGACAGTGGTAGCTGCTGTTCTGTACAAAGAGGGGAAGCTCATTGTCGATTACATTATAAAATTTGTCAATTTATTTATATGTAAATTCAGACATGAATCTGAATGGCAGGAAATTGTTTTATTTTTCCCCTCTCCTTTCCTTCTCTGATGTGATGTTTGATAGTGATGGACAGAAAAAGTAGAGCCACGGCTATAACCATTTTTCTGGCGCTCTGTGGTATGGCCTCTCTCACCCTCTTCTTCCCACATGCGATCGGGAAAAAAGTCTGTCCCACCTCTGTGCGCATTTAGGTAAGCTCTTCGTCGCTCGCTTTAGAGTCCAGGACATTTTATTTGACTTTATTTGAACATTGATTGGAGAGGAGTAATCCTGGACCTGGATCCAGTAGAACATATGAATGTAGTACAGTGGTCCTGGACTGGAACACCTGTTAACAGGTGACTCCATGAACACAGACTCAAAACAGTTCAACTAAATATTAGTATAAATATTAGTAATATTCGTAGATATCTACTAGCATTTCTCTGTTGGAGTTCGTACAGATAAATGCAGAAACTGATATCATTTGATCAGCCTAATATTTATTTTTCTTTACTTTTTGTGAACAGTAACAAATCTGATTTGCACGTTTGAAAACAAAAACTATAATATACTATGTACGAAATATGTTCAATGTAATACACAGCAACTTTGAACTCAGAAAGATGGTTTAAGAACAGTCTGCTTCAGTGAAACTAAATGGAGGGTGAGCATGAGAACTTGAAAAATCTGTTCTTTATATTCCTCCATGTCTCTGAACAATGTCTCTGAGTTAGACTGAAAGTAAAGACCTGATGACCTAAATGAGCCCCAAAACTGGATATCACAGTGAATTTAAACACAAAGACTACAGAAGCTGCTGGAAAAGTCCTGGAGGATCACAGTATCTGACTGACGTAGGACACATCCTTGTAGACGTAGGGATGTATCTTGTCTCAGGTAAGCGCCTGAAACTGGACGATGTGGAGATTTCTGCCTGGTCACAAAGACATATAACTGATAATTATAGTATTGGTATTTTCATTATTTCTATGACAAGACCGACATGAACCTTTAGAGCCTTCAGATCTCCACAGAATCTAACTAACATGGTAGACTCAAGACTGGATTCAGCTCCTCAAGAAGAAGAGCAGCTATTGGCTGTTGAGCCTTGATAAGGCTTTGCATTTTGAGAATGATTTTGAGTTTATTTATTTATTTACAGGCAGTACGTTTGTGAATCAGCTCCAACCAGCTTTATTGTGATGTCACCAGTGACTGTATATAACAGTGGACCATGCCCATTGCTTTCTATAGAGAGCTTCTGAAGATTCTTTTTCCTCGAACTGCGGAGCACCATGTTTGCAAAGAGGTGGGACAAAGCTGTCAAAGCCAACTACAGAGCCAATGGCTAGCTCTCTTTCAAGCACATCAAATGAATCTGTGCATCTAATTGGCCAGTTTGATTGCTTAATATAAATTTATCTGACATGGTACAAAAAATTTATCCCCACTACAGTTGTCATGGATATAACATCTAATTATAGAGACCAAAACCGATTTTTGTACCAGATTGTAAATATGTTTAATTCTGATGCAAAGTTGGACCTTTTACCATGGGAGTCAATGGGAATCTGTTCTGTCTTGGAGCCAGCACATAATGGTCAGTGGAGGAACTTCAACAAATCATACTTTCTCCTTGGTTTTAACATGGAAGTTTGGATGGTTCCGCTTGGATTTCACTAATTTCTGGATTTGAAGTGAAGAGTTTAGACTGAGACATGATGAGATGCTAGTTTAGTTTAGGAGAGTCAATGAGGCTTGGAGAGACAAACATAGCCTTTTATTTATGTGATTTAGTTTAGACATTAAATTTTACATTTACATCCTCTTAGGATCATTTAGCAGCGGCTACGCTCCTGCATGATTTGCAGTCTGGCATGGAGGGTTGAACATCTCCAGCTTTGGACAGCTCTGAGACTCTCTGAGAGGAGAAACAATACAAGATTTCACGACTTCTTTGAAAAAAAAGCAACTCAAGGGATCTGAAAACTGGAAAATAAAGCATAAAAGTCGTTATGTTGGTAACACTGACTGGATCTGGACTCAAAGTTCAGTGACTCGACTACAACTCTGATTCTAGGAGAGTTCTGGGAAACTTCTGCATGTTTTCTACTGAAGTTCTGTGCGTGTTCTACAGAAATTCTGGGTCTGTTCTACAAAACTTGTTCTACAGTTGTTCTGCATGTGTTCTACTAAAGTTGTGTGTGTGTCCGACTGAAGTTCTGCATATGTTCTACGAAGGTTCTGCATGTGTTCTGCAGAGGTTCTACATATGTTGTACAGTACAGAAGTTTTGTGTGTTTCACAGACGTTCTGCATATATTCTACTGAATTTGTGCATGTGTTCTACTTAAGTGCTGCATGTGCTCTATTGAAGTTCTACATGTGTTCTACTGTAGTTAGTAGTAATCTTTATTTAACCAGGCAAAAATTGCTAAGAAAAACATTCTTATTTGGTAATGGCCTGGTGCAAAGTTCTGAGTTTGTTCTACTTAAGTTCTGGATGTGTTCTACATGCGTTGTACAGAAGTTCTGTGCGTGTTCTACAGAAATTCTGGATCTGTTCTACAAAACTTGTTCTACAGTTGTTCTGTGCGTGTTCTACTAAAGTTCTGTGTGTGTCCGACTGAAGTTCTGCATATGTTCTACGAAAGCTCTGCATGTGTTCTGCAGAGGTTCTACATATGTTGTACAGACGTTTTGTGTTTCACAGAAGTTCTGCATATATTCTACTGAAATTGTGCATGTGTTCTACTGAAGTGCTGCATGTGCTCTATTGAAGTTCTACATGTGTTGTACAGAAGTTCTGCATGTGTTCTGTGGACGTTCTGCGTATGGTCTACTAATGTTCTGCATGTGTTCTACTGAAGGTTTGCATGGGTTCTTGTGGACGTCTGTGTGCGTTCTACTAAAATTCTGCATTTGTTCCACAGACGTTCTGTGTTTTGTACAGAAGTTCTGCCTGTGTTCTACTGAACATCTGCATGTGTTCTACGTGTGTTGCACTGAAGTTCTGTGTGTATTCTACTAAAATTTTGCATGTGTTCTACTCAAGTTGTGTGTGTGTTCTACGGAAGCTCTGCCTGTGATTGAGTGAAGTTCTGGATGTGTTCTGTGGAAGTTCTGTTTTTTTCTACTAAAGCTCTGCGTATGTTCTGTGGAAGTTCTCATGTGCTCAACTGAAGTTCTGCGTGTGCTCTTCAGTTCTGTGTTATACAGAAGTTCTATATGTGTTCTAAAAATATGAGAGTCAAAACCCAAAATCTGTAAGACTTAAATCATTCGTCTCAGTTCCACTCTTTCTTTCTTCTATCACTTCTAAAACCATCTGTTTTAAAACCTTGTTTCTTAGTTAAGCTTTTTCTGTTTGCAGTTGCAATTCTGAAATAAGTATCAAAGCAGCACCACGTCAATCAACAGCAGAGAAGGAGGGACATAACTAAGCAGCTCATTGGCTGCTGAATGACTCAGAATTTTATATGTTGACATCAGAGCACGAAACTTCTGATGATGAATTTATTTCTATATTGTGGCACCTGATTGTTTCATAAAAATAGCTGAGTTATTGTCTGCTTTTTAACATAAATTGTTGTATATAACAATGTTGTTTGTTTATTTGAATGTTCGTTAAATGTTTTTTGGCTTCTAACGTTTTCCTAACAGGGTTTTAAGTTTTTTTGTGTGTGATTTTAGACCCAGTAATTCTGTGGTGAAAAGAATGAGACCAAACATGAACATAAGATTTCTTGCTCATTTCTGGACTTCGCCTGTGATGGGGTTTCTACATATGCATTCAGGACAATTTTTTTCTTTGTTGAAAAATGCCGAAATTCGAAAGGATATGACTTTTTTTGTCATAAGATTTACTTGTAAGTAACCTGTAGAACACAGGTGCCAAGTATGGCCTGCCACTTCATTTTGTCTGAAGAATTTAAAGATGATCATCAACTACTGTTGATCATTTTTGTCACAACTTGTGATTTTTTTTTTTTAAATTAACTTATTTTTAAGGATAATAAATTGTGATTTTAGTACAAAAAGTTGAAGTTACGCAAAATTTGTAGTTTTCTTGTAATTTAATGGCAATATGTTGAAACAGTTTATATTTTCCAATAAAATAATTTACATTTTAAGTTAAAAAGTCACAATTTTGTGACATTTCTAATTGTAAGCTGAATAGTATTTTTGTTAAGTCTTGATTTTGTAAAATTTGTAATTTTACAACAATTTTGCTTTCTTATAAGAAATTTATAATTTCTGATTTTACAAGAAAATAATTTGAGATTTTAGTACAAAACGATTTTTGTAAAATTTGAGATTTTAAATGAACTTTTTCATGAAAAAAGTGTCAATTTTATGATAAAAGTTATGAATTTTGTGAAATGTGAGATTTTAATGAAAATTTTTTTTTTTTTTAAATTTTTTAAATTATATTTCACAACAGAGTCCAGGAACTAGTGGGAAATCTGACAACATAGCTGGTTGAGAAAATAAAGAATAACTGCCTCTTTAACGGTAACCATAGTGATGATGCCTTGCTGTTACCTTGGCAAGCAGTGTGACCAGGTCCTTGAAGATCTTAAGCTCCTCCCCCTCCAGGGCGTCACGGGCAGCAAGCTCGACTCGGAGCAGGTAGTGAAGTGCTGACTCCAAGTCAGCTGTGTACACCTTCGACCTGCAGAGACACAACGGTTACTGCACTTGTAACACCCCCCCCATCAACTGGCCATGCCCTCCACTCACCTGTCAAAGCTCCTCCATGTTTCCAGGCTCTCTTTGTCCAGCAGTGCCCCCACCTGGGTCGCCGTAGAACTGCCGCGGTGTTGGACACCTGGCAACGTCCTCAACAGGGAGGAAAAGAAGAAGCGAAGCCTCTTCTCGCTGCGGGAGAGGAGGAGGTTGCTCAGCTTGAATCAGATTGGATGCCACATGTTCGCCGTTTCCTGGGGCTCCGCCCCTCAACTCACCTGTGTAGGTGTGAGTGTGTCCCGTTGGGCTGCAGCAGGTAGACGGAGGGGAAGTCCAATATCTTCAGGGTGTCCACCAGGAGGCGGTCTGAGTTTAGAGCCCGCTTCACCTGCACACCTGAGAACGGCAGCAGGTCCAGGATCACCTGAAACACACACACACACTTGTTCTTCTGCTTTTGTGGGGTCATCCTGGACATCTACTGGACCTGTCTGATTGTTCTGGAACAGCCGTGTTATCACTGATTCTAGACTGTCGGACCAGAACCAGAAAGAAGGTCCAAAACTAATCTATCAGATCGGCTCTGAAGAGGTCTGATTGGTTCTGGACCATCAGATCGGCTCCAGACTGTCTGGTTTCGGACCACTTACTGAGCCTCAGCAGCTGGGCTCCTGCTGGACCTCATTGTTGTGTTCCCATCTCACCTCTCGTCCAACGTACGAATCGGGTTCCTCCAAGATGATGGCGGTATACTGATCGGACCTCTGACCCAGCAGGGGGAGCAGCTCAGCAGAACTACAGTAAAACAGACAGAGTTGAGCAGCGTTAGAGGGTTCTGATGGGCTCAGGGTTCTGGTTCTGGCTTAGGTGCTGGTACCTGAATGGCTCTAATGGAGGACAGCGCTGGGGACGGTCCAGTATGGTGTGGTTCTGGAGGACATTCACCATCAACTGACGAACAGTCTGGATCTCCCTGTCAGCACCTAACACAAACACACACGCAGTTTGTGCAGCTACACTAGTGAGAACATCACACTGATCCTTATTTTAACATGAAATTGATAATAATAATAATAACAATAATAATAATAATAATAATAATAATAATGATCAATTCATCCATCCATCTATTCATCCATCCATCAATCAACTTCTGCTTATCCGGATACGAGTCACGGGGGCAGCATCCTCAGCAGAGGCCCACACATCCCTCTCCCCAGCCACCTGCTCCTCCAGGGGGAATACCGAGGCCCAGACCAGCTGAGAGACATGATCTTTCCAGGATTTCCTGGGTTTTCCTCGTGGTCTTCTTCCAGTTGGACATGCCCAAAACACCTCCCATGGGAGGCATCCTAACCAGATGTCTGAGCCACCTTAACTGGCTCCTCTCGATGTGGAAGAGCAGTCACTCAACTCTGAGTCTCTCCCGGATGACTGAGCTTCTCACCCTCTCTCTCTAAGGAAGAGACCAACCACCCTACAGAGAAAACCCATTTTAGCCACTCGCATCTGCAATCTCATTCTACCTTTTTCCGACTGAGAACTATGGTGTCAGATTTGGAGATGCTGATTCTCATCCCCACTGCTTCACACTTGACTGCAAACTGTTCCAGCGAGAGCTGAAGGTCCCCACCCGATGATGCCAACAGGACCACATCATCCACAAAAGCACAGATGAAATCCGGACACCCCGAAACAGAACTCTTCCGCTTGTTGGCTGCACCTTATCAATCGGACTCTCTTCTCCAGCATCCTGCATAGAACTTACCAGAGAGCCTGAGGAGTGTGAGTCCCCTGAAATTGATTCCCCTCCTGTCCCCCTTCTTAAAAAGAGGAGATCACCACCCCAGTCTGCCAGTCCAGAGGTACTGCCCCCGATGTCCATGCGGCATTGCAGAGACGTGTCAACCAGGACAGCCCTACAATGTCCAGAACCTTTAGCATTTCAGGGCGGATCTCATCCATCCCTGGAGCCCTGCCACCATGCAGCTTCTTGACTACCTCATGACCTCAGCCCCAGTAATGAATGAACCCACCTCAGAGTCCCCAGAGTCAGCTTCCTCTATAGAAGATGTGTTAGTGGGATTGAGAAGATCCTTGAAGTATTCTTTCCACCGCCTGACAACATCCCTAGTCAAGGTCAACAGCAGCCCACCCTCACTGTACACAGTGTTGGTGGAGCACTGCTCCCTCCGCCTGAGCCACCTGATGGTTTGCCAGAATCTTCTTTTAGCCAACCGAAAGTCGCCTTCCATGGCGTCACCGAACTCCTCCCACACCCGAGTTTTTGCCTCAGAGACAACCAAGGCCGCTCACTTGGCCTGCCAGTAACTGTCAGCTGCTTCCAAAGCCCCACAAGCTAACCAAGCTCAATAGGACTTCTTCTTCAGCCTGATGGCATCTCTTATCCTAGGTCTCCATCACCAGATTCGAGAATTGCCGCCATGACAGGCACCAACAACCTTGCGACCACAGCTCCGGTCAGCTGCCTTTAGCAATGAAGGTGCAGAACATGGCCCATTCGGACTCAAAGTCCCCCATCTCCCAAGGGTTGCACTCGAAGCTCTGTCTGAGGTGTGAGGTGAAGATCTCTCTCACAGGTTCTTCTGCCTGATATTCCCAGCAAACCCTCACAACACAGCAGCACACAGCAGTAAAGAACCGTCAGTTAATTCAAAATTCTCTCTCTATTGATCACACACTCGCATGTTTATCTGTCACATCATATAACATTAGGAACTGTTGAACTCTGCCATCATTTCTTCTTCATGTTAATAGACACCATTAGTTGAGTCACAAGTCAACACAGGCAAGTCCAGAGTCAAGTCTCAAGTCAGCACAGGAAAGTCTCAATGCAGGTTAGCATGTGGCTTGTCTGCACTTAGAAATTAGCCACAATTAGCACACTTCGAGCATACGGTCACAGTTAACATGCAACAATTAGCAATAGTTAGCATGCAGCTAGCCTGCAGTTTGAAATTAGCGACAGTTACTACTTAGCCCCCAGCAAGAAATCAGCCACAGTTAGCATGCAGCGAGCCCAAAATGAGTAAATAGCTACAATTAGCCATAGTTAGCATGAAGCAAACTCAAGGTTGGCAAACAGTCACAGTTTGCTCTTGGCTAGCCTGTGGTTAGCATGTGGCTAACTTGAAATTAAGAATTAGACACAGTTAGCCATAGTCACTATGCAGCTAGCCCACAATTAGCAATTGGCTACAGTTAGCTTGGCTAACCCGCAGCAAGCAATCAGCCGTAGTTAGCATGCAGGTTGCCTGAAACAAGGAATTAGTGATATTTAGCATGCAGTTAGCCTTTGGTTAGCAATTAGCCACAGTTAGCACTTAGCTAGCAGACAGCTAGAAATCAGCTGTGGTTAGCATGTAGCTAGCTTGAAATTAGGAACAATTATGCACAGTTATCCTATTGCTAGCAATCACCTGCTGTTAACATGCGGCATGCCCAAACTTTTTAATTAGCCATAATTAACAATTAGCCACTGTTTGAGGATAGCTGTACATGTTTGAGGATAAATTTAAAAAAGTGGTGGTACTTGGGGTTGCCCACAGGCCCAAACATAAATGTGTCTCTCTGGACAAATCAGCTCAAAACCCAGCCCTGTTTGGAGCAATCAAAGTTTAAATTATTCACAAGCTGTTGGACTATTATGGCATGCTTCAACTTTTGAAAATGTTTTCTCCTCTGACAGGCAGTCTCATTTGCCCCAC
The DNA here is from genome assembly GCA_037176975.1 of Arrhamphus sclerolepis. Classification (NCBI taxonomy): domain Eukaryota; kingdom Metazoa; phylum Chordata; class Actinopteri; order Beloniformes; family Hemiramphidae; genus Arrhamphus; species Arrhamphus sclerolepis. The sequence goes on along the minus strand of JBAMYA010000024.1, from coordinate 16,686,987 downwards.
CTCAAAATTTCTCCAACACATCCCACGCCATTTAGATGATCGCTTACAGACAGTCTGTTAATGGACTAATGTGAAAAATATCCCTTTGTCTATTAGACAGAAATGTTAGCCACGGCATCCTTAAAAACCTTTTTGAGCTGCAATGCCTAAGTTGGGCTTAACATAAAGGTGATCCTACTGTATATTTAACGTTAACGTAGTCCTGCTGTACATTTAACATTAATGTAGTCCTATTGTACGTTTAGCATTAATGTAAATCTATTGTACTTTGAATGTTAACATAGACCTACTGTACATCTAACGTTGATGTAGACTTACTGTACATTTAACATCAATGTAGACTTACTGTAGGTTTAATGTTAACATAGTCCTGCTGTACATTTAATGTTAACATTGACCTACTGTACTTTTAATGTTAACATAGACCTAGTGTGCGTTTAACGTTAATGTAGCCCTACTGTACATTAAACGTTAATGTAGTCCTGCATAGTCCACTATGGAGAAGGTGGTTCAGTTGTTAGAGTGTTCGGCCATGAACCTGAAGGATGGTGGGTCGAGCCTTAGTTCCTCCTGTACCTACCGAAGTGTCCTTGGGTAAGACACTGAACCCCTGGTTGCTCCCTGTTGTCTAGCCAGAGCCATTGTTTGGTAGTTCTGCCTAAAACTGGTGTATGTGTGTGAATGGGTGAAGGAACACAGTGTAAAGCACTTTGGAGCTGTAGAAATAGAGTTGAAAAGCGCTTTATAAGTGCATTTACCATTTACCCAGCAAAGCCATGAAGCAGAAACAGAATGACAGTTATTATCAAGGAACATAATTTTAAGTTTAGTGACTGCACTGGTGAAAACTGGAGACTACCATCAGAAATTACTTGTCAGGGAGCTCCAGTAGATTTTGTCTGAACTAATCTGATCCGTGTACAGGCCCTGAAATTAACACTAATATCTACATGGGTAATAAAGAGGCAGGCTACAATAGGCTAAGTTTAAAATAATGAGACTATTTGAACCTTTTTGATGCAAAACCAACTAAAATGATCCAAAATGCCTTTTACAGGTGAAACTCTATCTGATATTTGACTAAAATTTGCAAAAAGCCCCATAGAAATGGGCATATGGTTAGTGTAATTGTAAACTTACCAAAAAATAGAATATCCTTGCCTCTGGTGATCTCATCACTTGTGGTGGAAAAAAAAAATCATACGCATCAGTCCATGAACACTGATGTGTGTGCCAATTATAATGGCATATTGGTCATCCAGCATTTAAAACAAATGATGTCTATGTATACAACAGAGTTACAGGTCTATATATCATTTATCAGAGTGCACTGGTTGTGGCATCTGATGCCGTGAAAACAGCAGGAGTTTCTAAAAGAACTGATGCGTTCGACTCCACACCTCGTCAAGTGCGTGAAACCGTGTCTGTGTCTGTAGAAAAGAAAACATCTTCTGTTCAAATAGTTTTGACGTGCTGCGTGAAACACTTTGGGTACGCAGAAGCAACATGTTCTTCTCGGTTCCTAGTCCTGACTGACTTCTTCTCTCTGACTGACTCTGAAGGAGGACAGCTTTTAGCTTTTAAAATAAATCAGTGGATTTAAATCCTGAAGGGAGTCACCTCTGTAGATGGTCCCTCTGTCCGTCGGGGAGCCGTGAGCCCTGAAGTGCTGCAAACACAAACACCAGCAGGTTATACACAGCAACTCCTGCTGGGGGCAACATGGATCAGCAGAGACATTTACCTTGAACGTCGGGTAGAACTTGATGCCATATTCCTTACAGACGTCAAAGTTTTCCTCCTGAGCGCAGTCCAACACGGCGACTGCGATGGCTTCCTGCCAGTCTGACACACACACACACACACACACACACACACACGTTGGTTTTAGTATCACGTGAGGACTGTCCGCTTTGTATAACAGTTTTCTCACACATTTGGGGGTGAATGAAGTCCCAACATTTTCCACTATATTTCATAAATTTACTCTCAAAAATGTTTCCAGTTTACAAATTCTGAATGAGTTTTTGTGTGTGTGAGAAGCTTGTAATGTCAGAATTTCTGAGTCTTCGGAGGTCAAAACTTATGAGTTTTCTTTTTTTTTTTGCCTTAAATAATCCCACTCTGTCATCCTAGTAGCCTACTGTGTTAGCCAGCCAGCTTTACTTTTGCAAGTTGAATTTTAACTTTAGTTTCATGAATCTGGGCAGTTTTCTTCTTAACATATTAAAATGTAAGCAGTCACAATTTTATATATTTTTTTCTGATTCAGAGGTAATGATGTCACTATGTCTTCATGGAATTATAACCCCTTTGTACTGCACATTTATTTATTTTGTTGAAAAAAAAAAAATGCTCCTATTTGCATATGACTTCTTCTCAGAGTGCTGCTGATGTCCACTAATGGGTTCACATAGATAAGAGTAAAACACACATGACAGAAACATAATAATTCAGACTGCGGATGTTTTATAGATCTTATCTGGCCTTCATAGCACTTTGAAGACCAGGTTTTCGTCCTCACTACTACTTGCAACAAAACTACAGTTGAGGTCTTCTTTTTTTTTTTTTTTTAGGGATTTGTATTTTTATTTCACATTTTTTCACTTTTCTTTAGTTCCTTTAGTTTTTCACAGTCAGTGTATCTCAAAAAAGGTAAGCAACGAACACACAAAATAGATTTTCTGTTTTGTTTTTCTTTACATTTACAGTCAACAAATGTTTTTACGTTTAGAAAAATGTGTAAAAGAAAATACTTTTTGTGGTACATTGCACCTTATTTCATTAGTAAGGACTTAATACATTCATATTATTAAAACTTTAAATCTAAGGGTTGCAATTACAATCAATGAGTGATTATTTTAGGATAATTGTATTTCATTGACAAGATATTTGCAGATTTTTTTAAACTGAGATATTCAACTTATTAAAGAGTACATATTTCATTTTTAAAAACATGGAAGAAAGCACGTTGAGATTATATGTGGACATTTCATGAATATTTCAAAGAGGAGAAAGAATTGAAACAATAGACATGAACAACATTGAATGGATTACTGGTTCTGAATGTCGGGTTAAATTAATTTTCGATTAACTACCCAGCCCTAGGTTGCACTAACGTAAAGCAAATTAATGAACTCCACAGAAAACACCACAGAAAGGCTCTACAGCTAGGGCTGGACAATAATTTAATAATATATATCATATAAAATTATTCAACAATGATTATGTGAATCTTAAACACATTTTCAAAATTTTGATATACATTTGTTTAAGAAAATGCTTGACAAAGTTTGTTCGAGGTTGATGTCACGTTTCTTAGTTATGACTTTAAATAATAGGTTAACATTTTTAAAATGTACATTATATAGTTTTATAGAAAAAGGTTTTATGGATTTGGCAGTTTAATTTTTTTTCAGAGGTTCGTAGGTACAGATATCCTTTCTGGTCATTGTTTCTTTGTGATTTTCTTATTAATATTGATATCGGAATTATATCGTATTGGCCAAAATTAAGAAATATCTTGTGACTTACTAATGTGTGTCGTCTAAACTCCTCCATCACACTGAAGTTTTACTAAATAGGGGGCCCAAGCAGAACCACAACCGATAAATGGCCCCTGATTAAACACAATGAAAGCAAGTCAACACAATCCAAGCACAGATGCGCGTGCGTGCAGCAGCTGGTGTCTGGAGGAAGGGCTCCCCAGATACTCAGACAGCAACAGATGGGCTCAGGGTTCATTTCCCACGGCCTGCACCTGTACGTGACCGGCAGCTGCTGGTTTACCCCCGCTGTGGGTTTTGTGTGATGATTCAGAAGCTCGTAGACAAAAGCGACACATTAAAGTGCTTCGTGTTATCAACGAGAAATCAGTTAAAACGCATTAAAGTTGTAATCCCACTGAACTTCACAGTTGAATTAAGATTTTAATGACGCCGAAATAAAAAGCAGGTCAGAGTCAACGAGAAAACGCACCAGATGACGCCATAACCCTGAATCTAACTTCATCTGTCAACAGGTGTTTAATAAAAAGGACTATTTTAAATGGAGTCTGGTGCTGCTGTTTAAAGGAGAGGAACCGCACCGAGCACCGGTACCTTTGACGTCCTGGGCCAGCGCCTTCCAGGTGCTGGAGTAGTGGATGCAGTGTCCACACCAGGACGAGTAGAACTGGACCAGCCAGGCCGAGGAGGAGTTGGTGACGGTGGGTTTCAGGCTGCCGCCGTTCAGGATCACCAGCGGGTCCTCCTCCGTGTACAGCCGCGCCGCGTTGCCCGCACACCCGGAAAAGAGCAACAGCACGACCGCCGCCTGGAACCACAGCCGGAACATCCCTGCCGTCCGCGGAGGGAAACGCTTGGAAGCAGCCGCCCAGAAAACCCGAGAGTTTCTACAGAAGAAGAGGCGAAGAAGTCCCGTAGACATGAGCGAGGAGCTCGCAGCTCCAAGAGGTTTGAGCTGCGAGGAGAGAGGAGTGATGTGTCACTCTGAGACACTTCCAGGAGACCAGCGGCCAACAGGACCACCGAGCTTCAGGGTGAAGTTGTAGTAGTAGTTCCTTACTTCTACAGACCACTAGAGCCTGCAGTTCTTCTGCCGACCACTAGAGGCGGCAGTTCCCCTACTGTTCGCTAGAAGCTGCAGTTCCTCTACCAAACCACTACAGGCTGCGATTCCTCCACTGACCACAAGAGGCTGTAGTTTCTCTATCGACCACTAGAGACTGTAGTTTCTCTACTGACCACTAGAGGCTGGAGTTTCTCTACAGACCACTAGAGGCTGCAGTTCCTCTATTGATCACTGGAGACTACAGTTCCTCTAAAAATTTAAAATATATGACATAAAACTTATGGGAACTGTTCCCGCTGGCCTCCGTGTCTGTCTTTTATGGTTTGGTGGGAAACGGAAATGGCTGTATTTTTATTCTAACACACAGAGAAAGAGAATGGATCCTGTTCTGCTCAGGCTCATAATATCATAAATGCTTATAATCTCCCCACACTTTCTCCTTTCAATAATGAAAGCTTTTACTTTTACTCTTTTTAAGGTTTTGCCACTGAACGGACGGTTTTTGTTTTAACAGTGTAATCACTCATCTTCCTTTCATAAAAGATCTTTGCAGAAAGACTGTGACGAGCAGTCTGACGTTACGGCGGTGCTGGATTCACTGAACTCATAAATCTGAGCTTCACTAAAAAGTGAAGTGACTTGTGAAACGGTGTGACCTACTTGGAGTCGTTAAAACTTTGTGTCCGTCTTTATAATGTCGTTTTTCAAATGCAAATCAGTACATATGAGTTGTAATCTCGCTGGAAATGTGGGAGACAACAGCAGATGTTGAGGTGTCTGCTGTAAAAGTAGTTTACAGAGTGATTTATTTCCTCATTTGTTCAGTTTCAGTTCAGTGTTAGTTTATAAACCAAAGCTGTGACACCCATAGACATTATAATGTATATGGTGACACCTGTAGACAAAAGTTCAGTTAAGTTTTTTTGTCACAAATTTTTATCTGAAATTATCCTAATTTTCAGTCAAATTACTGTCTGAGCTCAACAGAGACATCCACAGCATCATAAATGTGTGAGAACATGTCTCTTTTTCTTCCTTATTTATAATAAAATTGGTCTATCACCACTGAATGATCAAATGATTAGGAAAGTGACAAAAGTGAAAAACGATTTTTATAATAACAAACATTGTTGTCTGACGATTTCTCCCGGAAACCTCAAAATAGAAATACATTACATTTGTTTTTCATTCACAATTTGATTTTTGTTCACTTTGAGGAAGAAACTGCTTTACGTCAGAGAGAAAATAAAATCAGAAACGGTAAAGCATCTGCTTGTGACGTGTTTCGAGGTTGAACACTTTTTCAGATTTTCTCACAGCCCCTGAACGCACCAGCGCTCTATGTGGCGCTTGTGCCTGCACGTAGGCTACTCCGCGGGAGCGCGCACCGGCGAGAGTCACGAAACCTGCTGACATATGTCAAAAATAACATATAAGCCAATAAAATATGAGAAACGAGTCCATGTTGAAATCTTTTAATAAAATAAAAATGTATTTAGTTTAGTCGTATTTGAGTTACTGTTGTTAGACTAGATTAAATGTTGTTTTCAGGTGACTGCTTCGAATTTATTTCTTTTTCCTCTCCGCGTTTTTTATGGACCCCGTAGGCTTCCGTAGCCAGGGATTGTGTTTGGCTGCCTGCCAACGGCCGGCGTTCTGTCGCCGTAGCAACCGAAAGTCCAAACACCGGAGGACGCAAGTTCATCACCAGAGTTTTACGGGTCCTGCTGAAGCTGACGTGACAACTCAGACTGAACAAGGTGAGCAGGTTCTGATTCACGCTGGTCCTGGTGGTCTGTGTAGTCCTGGTGTTCCAAGTGGTTCGGATGGTCCCGGTTGGTTCAGGAGGTCCTGGTGGTCCAGGTGTTCCCGGAGGTTCATGTGGTGCTGGTGCGTCAAGTAATCCAAGTGGTTCAAGTGGTTTGGGTGGTTCAAATGGTCCATATGTATATGTGCATATGTGTGTGTATATATGTGTGTATACATATATATACATATATTTATATGTATGTGTGTATAGTAATAGTGGTGTTTGTGGTCACACAGAGACACAAGTTTCAGAAATAAAGCTTGGGGGCAAGTGGATGAATCTGATATGACTGGATGAGCCAACTACAGTGGAGCAGGAACCGGGTCTCAGCTCACTAGTAACTTTTTACTGAGTTACACCATGGAGCATTTTTGCTCAGTGTTTCTAATTTTCTAGCTCCATCTCTTGGTCCGTTTCAGAAAGGAGGTCCAACATACTCCTACCCATTGCAGCACGGCATACTGGGACGGTTGCGTCAGCGCCTATGAGGCAGCAGATGCCCCCTGGTCTGTCTGTGCAGGGACACCCCCCTCTACCTCAACCCTCACCCCCCTCCCACATGTGCTAGTCCTTGAGTTATGTTGTAGATTGTCTGAGTTTGTTGCTTTTTTTGTGCTGTGGTGAATTTTTTGTAACCCCAAAGTGTGCCCCCTATAGGACATGGTCTGGAGATACCTTATTTTTCCCTCTTTTTCCCCTCGTGTTTTTATTTCCTTATATACGGAAAAAGGCCGCACCACCACTGGCTGCTGCCTCAGTCATCTGTTATGTGTTATTTGTGATCTTGGACAGGTTGTACTGAAAATCATTTCGTTGTACTGGGACGCTGGTTCAATGACAATAAACTTCCATCCATCTATTCTAAAACTGACACATTTAGACACGTAATAATTTATCTGCCTTCAGCAAATGTGAATACATGAATCCAGTGTATAGTGTGAAAGCCTAATTTATGCTCCTTTTACAGTTACTACAACATAATTCCTTCTGAAAAAACAAGTGGCACTTATCTTTAAATGGGCTTTTCAGGGGGTGGTTCATCATGGCAGCAGGACAAGCATGTGTTTCACTGAGTTCTGGCAATAACTTTTAACTTATCTGTAATTCCACTTGGTCACGTGGCAATATCCTTCTTTTTTTTACCAAAGTGACTATAAAATGTTGATTGAGAGTTACTTTTCTAAGAAAACTGACGACATGTCTAAAACTTAGTAGAAGTTGGCAAAGTCTGGGGAGTCCAAGGTGGGGTGTAAGGGCAGCAGCAGTGACAGCCCAAATATTGTCCAAACTATGGACAAAATTACTAACACCCTCACCAAGCTTATAAATGATAAAACTGACATGGTGCTGGCTAGCAAACAGTGCTGATATAGGTGCTGGGAACCAGAGTGGATGAGCCAAAAACAGGATTGCCAGTATGGAAGATGGCATGGAGACACTTAAAGCCCAGGTCCAAACTCTAGAAAAACATGTGAGTGCTATGATGGATCACACTGACGATTTGGATAATCGAGGTTGTAGCTGCATTTGGCTGGACTGGCGGAGGATATGGAGGGACCCGACTCGGTGACATTTATGGAGAAGTGAATACCTGACTACCGGAAGATGTCTGAATCAGGATGGATTAAACTTGACTGGGCACATTGAGCAGCAGTACCTAAACATGGCTCCATTCAGTGACCTCATCCCATGATCATAAAATTCCATTAATTCACACACAAACAGCGGGTCATTAACATAGAACACCATACTGGAATGAAGTCAGCCCAGGCCTAAACCTCTGGATCCAAGAGCTCATTCTTTAATGATTACTCAGCTTCTTTGGTGGGAAAAAATGCAGTGCTTTTCAGGAGTTGAAGGAACGGCTGAAGATGATGAATCTGAATTATGGACTATAACCCCACAACCCTGTGGATAACTGTAAACAGGACCGTGAAGAGGTTTGATACCCCCTCTGGAGCATTTTGGGCTCACTTTCTTAAAACACAAAAAATGCGCCAGGTTTCCCTCTTTTTCATGTTTCTATTCATTATTGGGCTGTTGGTGAATAATTATTTCTTGGTTTTATTGGTATTGATTTAAGTATTGTTTTCTATTATATTTCCATATGGGATATTATTATTATCATTATTATTATAATTATTATAATAATAATGCCCTGGGATGAAGTAAAGCCCACGTTGTTTCCATGTTTTGGTCTAAAGTTAGTTGTTGGATTTATGCCGAGAGTGGGGTTTTCTTCTTGCTTGCTTTGTGTGTTACAGGTGTTTTTGGTTTGTCTGTTTTATTATTTCACGGCTCAGATATTTAATATATTTTTAATGTAAATTTTGTTATGCTATGTTCGTCCATGTATACAATGGAAGATATGTGGACATTTCTCTAATACTTGAGAAAAGTGACAAACAAATTGCAGAAATGGCAAAAAGTAGAATGCATTTGGAATGTTAGAGGAATTCATAACCTTATTGAATGATACAGAACATCTAAAGTTACAACAGGGAGTATATACACAAGTGTTCCTCTCATCATTTACATCCAGAAGCAGATGTGTTGCAATACATAAAAAAAACAAAAAAAAAACACTCTCGTTTACTGTGGTTGATCATGTTAAAGTTCAGTCTAAAATGATGTACAAAGCCAGATTTTTCTGCAGATTCCCATTTAGCGACTCAGAAGTCTGAAGTGATATCATGTCAAAAGTCAGTGCTTTGAATACTATAAATATACAGTAGATATAGGAAGAATATATCTGTGCTGAGTAATGAACCCTAGGTAACCCTAATTTTAATGCAAAACATCTTTGTTCACGACAAAGTAATACTAAATTTTAATAATCTATATTTAGTAGCAAAAGAACCTATTAGCAGAAATACAGTACTGCTTCTAAACAATTTGTGAAGAAAAAAAGCACTTGCATCTTAAGAGAAAATGAAGAAACAGGCTAAAAGTGAACAAAGAACAGACAACAGGCGGAGGCTGAATGCTAAGTACAAAAAAAAAAAACGGCTCTGGGGGTTAAAAAGGTTCAAATTATTAATGGTGAAGACATGACAGTGGGAGTATGTTCATGAACCACAGGGGAAAGACAAAGCTAATGCAACAGACAAATTGACAGCTAAAAGAGGTTGAGGGGAGGTCATATACACATGGGGGTTGACAAAGGGACAAGAAACAGGTGAAACTGAGGGCAGAGCTGACAAACAAGCACAAACAGTGTGTGTGTGTGTGGAGGGGGGGGCAAACAAAGTCTGGGAAGCTAAATGCATGCACACAAGAAATGGTCATTTAAAACAAACAAACAAATAAAAACTTGGGAAAGGAATAACTGCAACGAAAAATGAATTAAAATCAAAACGGACATAATGGCCTTGATAATTACTTTTTGTTTTTCATCAAAACACAAATTTACACAGTACATCCATCCATTATGCATATCCACTTATTCCTATCTGGGGTTAGCACGGGGAGCACTGGGAGAACATGCGAACTCCAAAGGCAAAGTCTTGTTTCTTGACCCACTGCCTTTTCTCAGGTTGTGTGGTGGTGGTGGTGGTGGGGTTATATCTTTTCCATTTAACTTCCTGTGAGTGATTCCACGTGGTCATATCACTAACCTTTGCAGATTTAACTTTAACTGTGATGCAATTGCGGCTGCTGGTTTTTCAAAGAGGGGAAGCTCATTGTCGGCTTACATCATAAAATGAGTGGGAATGACAGGAGTTTGTTGTTTTGTTTTTTTCCCCCCTCCTTTCCTTCAATGATGTGGTTCTGGACAGAAAAGTTAGAGCCGCTGCTTTTACCATTTTTGTGGTGTTCTGTGGTATGGCCTCTCTCTCCCTAATGTTCCTACACGCGAATGGGAATAAAGTCTGTCTCACCTCTGTGTGTGTTTAGGTTCGCTCTTGGCCGCTCACTTTAGATTCCAGGACATTTTATCTGACTTGCAGGCATCAGAAGGCCGCTATCTAAATGCAGGAGACTCGGGATGTCTGTAAATTCTGCCCTCCATTCCTTTTCAAGATAATGGTCTGTGGACGAACTAACAAAACAACATTAAACTCAAACACAAAACTCGAACATTGAAATTATGTTTGAATAAAACACATTTCCTTGTTTCAATTTCAGTGTAAGAAATGAACAATGGTCAAGTAATTTCACCAAGCAAATACCAAGAAAAGGGTTGCAGTTTGTCTTTTGACTTCACTTTGTGCAAAATCCCACCAGGGTGGGACTGAGCTAGTGATTAAATGACTTTGTATATTTCAAAATAGCTGTCAATCAAAACAGGATTGAACCTTTTGACTGATCCTCCAATCATCATGCAGAAGCTCAGCATCCAGGCCAACCCACAGCTCCATTCACCCCAGAGATGCTGAGAATCATGGGGCGGGACAAAATAGTGGCAATTTATTCAATGACCATTGAATTTCAAGGCAATGAAAAAAAAACTGTTCTATGCAGTCCCACTGAAGTGAATGGATGGCTTCAGCTTCTACAGGCAAATGCATTCATTCAAGCTTTCCTAAAGGATCTGTTTTGAGTTCTTTTTCTTGTGTTTTTTTTTTTTTTTTTTTTTTTTTTGTCCACAGTTGCTCTTGTTAGCATTACTGGAGGGCTGCCGGCGCCTATTATTGACGCTTGCGGCTATATTTCAGCTTATGGTTTCACGCAACCCAAGACCACTGTTAGGTGACTGTGGATCGAAATCAGTAAATTGACACAGATTATGTTCATTAAGAGAAAAATGTGAGTTTCATGAACCACAAGCTCCTTCTATTAAAACTTTGCCTAAAACTAATACAGTATTAATGAAGTATTAATGAAATGCTGTTTGAATTAGACTCTTCTATGCAGTAAAACAATATAATTAACTGAAAAATGTCCTTCCACGCCACAGTTTTCAGCTGGAATGAAGGAAGAATAAAAAATCATTATATTTCATAGCATTAATAATTCTACTTTGTCTTCCAATGTGAATCTGATAATAAGGGGAAGATTTCATCCACATGGTGCCAGAAGGACTCCCTTTGTATGATGATGAAATCATTAAATACATTCGACAATCTCCAGCATTTTGGTCAATTTCACCCCAGTAATTAAGACAGAAAACATACTGAGATATTAAATTTGAATGCAAACTCATTATGTTATTTCTATATTTCACATGTTCAAAATGCCTGTGGAAACATGATTAAATTACTGACTCATGAAAATTTAAAGATGGATGACAACACCAACAGCAGCATGTAGGTTTCTCACAGTAATGTTCAGTGAGGCAGGGAAAGGCACAGGATTGTATTGATTCAGTTTTTATTAAAAGAGAGCCAACAGTTTGACTATCTTCCACTCAATATATCCTGGTGTTTGCCTTGAATTTCCCTGGTGAGGAGTGTTTCCAAGAAAAGAAAACAAAATAACACACACGATCACACATGTGCTAAGATTTGAGGAACATCCATCATTAATCTGTGTTCTGACAGAAAAGCCTGAGTCATACTTTCCTAAGATTTCCTTGTACTTAAGCAAATAACTTCGGGATTTATTATTTAAATTCCCACAGTAAAACCCTAACCCTGTTTTCATTAAAACAAGCTTCACTACTGTAAGTTCTATTATCTTTTTATTTTTTTTATTTCTTTATATGATAAGCAACCAAAATGAAATAATCAATTCAGTAATATATATATATATAAATATATATAATATATGTTGTAGATTACTTATTTCACTGCCCACATGTATCAATGACAAGGAAGGAAAAATGAAT
>JBAMYA010000024.1:16661949-16674735 GCA_037176975.1 Arrhamphus sclerolepis | reverse complement strand
GAAGACCATAACTGCACAAGTCAGCACAGTGAAGGCGTTGTTGGCGCTACCGTAATGTACCGTATATCAGCAAAGCTAATCAGCTTCTCAGCTTTCAGAATCCATTGGAATTACGTTGATAGTGCAAACAGTTGAAGAGTTACAGTAATTTCAAAAATGCAATAATTACCACATACAATAACTCAGTTACTGCATAATATAACTGCCATTCAGGAATTAATAAAGTATGATTGCAATGAATTGAACTGAATGTGCCATACCTCAGAAATGGGTAGCACAAAAATAAGTCAAGATGCTTATTCCTCCCCTAAAATCTGCATAATTACAACATTAATAATAATAATAATAATAATAATGATGAATTTTATTTGCATTTTATATTACAACAATCTCAAAGTGCTACAGGTCAGTAATAAAAATATGTCAGGGTCCAAAAATTAAAAGTTAAAAGGCTCCTTCCTTCAGGTATAGTGGGACTTGTCCATGAATGCACTGATGGATGAGGAGAGAGACCTTGTACTGAATTCTGAGAGGGATGGGGAGCCAGTGAAGGGATTTTAGGATGGGAGTGATGTGATCATGTTTGCACACCCTCATCAGGATCCTGGCAGCGCTGTTCTGGATGTATTGAAGTTTCTGAATGCTTTTGCCAGAGATCCCGATGAGGAGTGCATTGCAGTGATCCAGCCTGGAGGAGACAAAGATGTGGACGACCCACCACCCAAGTGGTGACTGATGTGGAAAGAGAGATGTTTTGGCTGGAGAATGTAATACTGGTGAAGGTGGAAGAGTGGAGCTGATGTGGTGTTCCAATTAAGATGGCTGCTGTTACATTTCATAATAAATAATGTGTATACATACATATGCAAACTAAATTATGAGATAAATACTATGAAGCCGGACTGAAGGAGATAAACAATAAGTAATCAAAATTCTATGAGATAATAATACTCTTATACTAAAATCAAAATACTATTTGTACTGTCTACAATGTAAACACAGTCAACCTGTGAATAACTGGTGGGTGCATTGGTAAAAGGTTCAAGTTCACAGTAGGAAAAGTATAAAGACTTTGAGGTGGATTGAGTTATGAGTGATGGAACTGGATTGCTCTTGGCACAGCGGTTGCTCTTCTCCTTTATGTCCTCCAGCTTGGGCAGTGAAGCCAATGTCTTGAGAGTACTCAAAACGCAGGAAAAAGAGCATGTGGCAGTCATTAAGAATGTGGCTCGCTGACGTACGAGTCACCTGCTTGTAGATGGATGGAAATGTTCTTTCAGGCAACCCAATGATCTCCAAGCAGACTGTGACAGTCACTTCCTGTTCTTAAAGGGTGGTGGTGTGATAGTGTAGGTTTTGGAGCGAGTGATCATTCTTCCTATAAAATGTTTGGAGGATGTTCTTATTAACTGAAGGAATTCTGGTTTTGTAGGAGGTAGTGTCACATTTTCTGACATGATCTTCTCAGTGTTGGGATAGAATGTCAGCAGGCTGTTGAGGATGGTTCACAAATACACAGCCCAACAAACTTTTAATGGATTGTTTAGGGAACTATTTGCAGCCTGTTCCCTCTGATTGCTGGTGAAGATCACCACCATCTCTATGGCCTTGGAAACATTCACTTTGAATAAAAGCTGAAGCACATGAACACCTAAAGAGCTGGTCCATGATACTGTAGTGGGCCAGCAGAGACAGAAGAACTGAGAGTTGCAAATATGGCTGAAGAGGAGTGAGAGAACATATCCTTAGAGGAGCCACTTGAAGTGTACTGTACAACTGAAAGGGTGCTGTTGATCATGATCTGTAAATTAGTTAGTCCAGTAACTACACGAGTAGCTGGTCATCTAGAGAGACACTGGAGGAGAATTTGCTAGATGGGATGTGAGGGTGGAGAGGCTTTAACGCAGAGGAGGAATGTGCAAACAAGAGTCTGCTCTGAGGTGGATGCAAAACAATATGAAAAAAGTTATGGAAATTCTCTGGGGAGGACGAAGGATGATAAGAGACAAGCAGGTGTTCAAGGTCAGTGCCGCACAATTCCTCCCTCATGATAATCATTGAGCATCAGTGTGCATTTACATGTTGCCACCATGTTGTTTTCAGGTTGGCTCACTGACTCGTACACATGTAAGATGTTGTCTTGCAGTTTCAGACTCTAGTAACCAGGACGACGGATGGAAGCAGCATTCTCTACGTGTCTCCCATTTAATTCCAATCTATTTCTTCCCTCTCTTGATTACCTTATTTTTGTGCTGAGCTTGGTTGTCATAGTTGGGTGAGTTCTTACGCAGTATTTTTGTCAAGAAATGTGTCTGTGTTGATAGCCTGGTGCAGATGCAGAAGTTCTCAGGTTTCCATATCGATGACTAATAATCCGATAAAGCGCCTGCAGTGCATGTAATATAGAATCACAGTAGAAGATGATAGACTGCGTGTTAAAAGCTAAGATCAAAGTCACTTATGTTCTTAAGTACCATGAAGAAATATGCATTTATTCTGTTGAAATACAGGGCAAAACGTTTGACAACATGATACATGGTGAGGAAAGATGGAATACAGGAAGATAATGATAATAATAATAATGATAATAAAAAAATCAAATAATCCTTCTTGTGTGGACATCTGGTTGTACACATGAGCAGTGACCCTAAACAGGAACCTTTGAACAAATCTATAATGACATGATTTAAAAGGGAGCATTTGTTCAATATCTTTGCAATATTTTGTAAGAAAACATCTCACCACAATTTAGGAATTCCTCAGGAAACTGTCGCCTTTATATAAAAAGTTAAAAGCAACGTATTTGCTCTTGATCAAAAGTAGACATGTAAAGAAATCAAACACAAAATATAAATAAATAAATAAATAAATACATAACCACATTCTCTTTTTCATTGTTAATACACACTTAAATAAAAATGATGGAAATCAAAATAACTGTTATTTTTATATCTATGCAATAGGACAGTTTTTACAAGCAGCTTTGTCTTTCTCTCTCTTAAAGTATTGAGTAATTGTGTGAATTTATTTCCCCTACAAATATTTTATTTAATTTGTTTTTTTATAATTTTCTATTGGAAACTGCAAATAAATTGCTTTCAATTGTACTAGCTCAGCTCTGCCAGCATAATAACCCCCCGTGCTTCACTCTGCAATCCAGCAATGAAGTATTGAAGTACACAGGATTTTCATGTGATTAAAAGATGTGTGAAATATTTCCTCAACAAACTCCAGCCCACAAGCTTAGCTATATACAGTTGGAATCCTAAAATCTTTAAGGTGCATCGATCCTCCTTGGGCGAATAAGATATCCTGCATCATACTGTTAGATACAGATTATTAAAAGCAAAGCAACAGTTTCAGTGCTTTGACAAGGCAGCTTGAACTCTCAGATCCACATTTGCAGCAGAACATACATTCTGACACCATTATGTGTGTGTTCTGGGTGAATTCAGAAAGCTTCTTGACTAATCTAGACTTGAAGAGTATTGTAAAGAGTCAGGAAATACTTTCTCTGTATTGGTGAGGGTCCCATACTGTAGGAGCCATGTTTCATTTTTGTGTTCTTTATCCTCCAACTACTTGGGGGTTTTACACTGCCTGAGGCTGACCCCGGGCCACGGTCATGCTGGATTTAAGGCCACCTGTCACTTACTCAGGGGATGTTAAAGGGAGGCAAACACTTCTTCTACTGTGCTCAGTTCAAGTTTCTCTGTTTTTTGTTTATGTAAATGGAAATAATGGAAATTGAATGACATTAGAAAGAATAAATAGCTGATGGATCAGAAGTGTAAAGGAAGAATCCTGTTGTGTATGAACTTGAGTCCACGTGAAAATTACACCTACACCAACAAGCAATTAACAACCAGTAGCGCTGATAGGACTGAGGCAGCAAATTATTTATAAAGAGTGAATCCAAGGCATAGTATGGACATAGAATCAGTGCATTGCAGCTGCATTCCATCTGATCCATGTACGATTTCAATAAAGACTTGGACTTCCCACTTGCTGAAAAAAACTGAAATTCACCTGTGTGCTAACACGACCAGCTTTACAAGAAATGACATAAGAAAAGATCTGGTTCTCTGACTTTAAATGTTCTGGCTTCTCTCTTATCCTGAAAAGTGTAGAGATCTCTATAGAGATTGCTGGAAAAGCTTATTTGGATAGTTTTCAACACCCACAATGATCACACATAGCTGATCACACACAGATGGAAGTGTAAGAACATTGTTGGTTTTAGCTCAATGGGAGTAGTTTTCTATGAACATACCACCATGCTGTATGCAGACTGTCCAAACCATTGAGAAAAAAAAAAAAAAACAATTGTAGAAAACCCTCTCACCTCCTTTCTGCTCGTCCTCATCATTTTTAGACGCCTTGTAGTAGGTGATGCCCCTCACCACACCTGGCTGATGGCTGACCACCTTTGCTTTTGCTGTGGGATCAGGCTTGGCAGGTCTCCCTGGTTTAATGGCCTCTTTCTTGGGCTTAACCGGCTTTTCTTTGGGTGGCTTGGGTGGGGGTTTGATAGAAGGGGTCTTTTTGTTTGGTATTTTCACATTAACTTTGGTTTTCTCATCACGAGTATCCTGTAAAGACATCAGGATACAGTATGTCAGGATACTTGGCAGTAGTGGTTTGCCTGTGTTTTATGTGTGTGACTCACTTTTGTAGCTTCAAGGCTCAAGGTAAGCTAAATAATATGAGCGTGATAGAGGAGATTTTTGTTAGAGATGTAGAAAACTGCTACAGTATATATAAAAAAGGGATTCGTACACACTACTGGTGTTTTTAATGTTAATTTCCAGTTTGTGATGCACATTTGGTAGATAATCATTATAAAAGGTGAAATGGCAAATTAATAGGAACAAAAAGACAAAACAAAACAAACTTCTTCAATGTCTAAATCATGATTTTTGACTTTTTTCTTCAAGAGGTGATATGAAGTGGATTTGATTGAAATATGTGTTGTATTTCAGTTCTAACAGAGAAAACATCTTATTCATTTGACTGATCTGCTAAATGATGAGCTGTTTCTAAGAAGAATATTCACAGCATGACCAGCTAACAAAACCCTCCAAATTTTCCCATATATACTGACAAGGTGACTAGTTATTGTGTCTTCTCCCTTGAAATCGTGTTTCTGCTTGTCGAACAATGCACACACATGTAACAATGGCTGCTAAATGTCATTGCTTTTCTTCTAACCTGTGTTTTGCTCTCAGAGGAGTCTTTCTGTAGCAGCTGCAGGCTCAGGCTGGAGATCTCCTTCTTGATGCTCATCATAATGTTGGAGTAGTTCTCATATCTTTTAAACTGGTTGGTTAGGCTCATCATACTATCCCGGACAAATTCATTATCTCGCGTGAGGTTCGTCTTGATTGTCTGTAAGGCAACATCTCACAGTAATTATTGTGAATTACGAAAAACATTGTCCTAATAGATTGCCATCACCCCTTTCATTCTAATTATACAAGACAGAGAATGTGTTTTTTCCTACCTCTTCTAAAGTGTTCATCTGAGAAACCACCTTGTTGATGTAGGAATGGACTTTCAATAGATCCATGCTGTAGAGGGTTCCCTCGAGGAGGTCCACCATAGAGTGGAGCTGCTCATTCATGCCATAAAAGAGGAAGAACAGGAACATCATTCACCAATCCTTAAACACAAACCTGACACCTTTATGAGCCTCCTTTAAACTGTCGTAATTCCTTAAGTACCCTCCCTCACAAAACCTTTATACTAATTGTTTCTATTGACATCTTCGCTCAGCAGACAGTTGAGAGCTCTCAGTTTAACAGCTACTCTGAGTCAGTCTCAGATATGTTGTATATTTTCTTTCTGGAGACACAGTACGGTTTACAGCGGACTCATATCATCTGAAACCACTTTTTCCGTCACAGCGTACCTTTTACTGTTTGTGAAAATCAGATTTTTTTCTAGGTATGTGAAGACATGTGCTTATCTGCTTCTGAATCATGATACATGAGTTGAACAATAGTTCAAGAACACTTTTGAACTCATTTTTTTTTTTTTTAATATACTTTTCAGTTGCACGTTCTTGAACCCTGGGACATTACATTTATTTGTCTTATCTCTCTATTTGTATTGCCCTTTTATTTACTTGAATGGCAATCTAATACTGTTTTTCCATTACATGGTACAGCTCCACTTGACTCAACTCTTCCCTATTTGGTTTTCCACTGTAACCAGTATTCCCTTGGCATGGGTGGGATCAACTGTTTGTTATTGTGTTACATTGTGAAACTGCACTGACTTGAAGACAGGACACAAAACTTCCCTGTGTGTGGTCATTAAATGTTGTGTGTGTGTGCATCCAGCCTTTTATATGAAAGTGGTCGAGCTCTTGTTGGACTTGTCAAATGATCTGTAATCCCATATCAACAGATTTGTGAAATATAAGAGCTGGTGCATGCATTACATTATCACTGCTTTAAAGAGGTTGTTGTTATGTCTGGGGATGAGGACTGTCTCTCTTTAGCAGGCTATTAACCTAAACCAGAATAAAAAAACAAAACTATTTACTTAAGTGGCAGCTTGTAGAATGACCAATAATGTAGAAAATACAGTGAAAGTGAATTTAAGTAGAGTAAATATAGGCAGAAATGTATTATTTATTTTACAAACAACTACTGGTACCATCAGCTGTTGGTTTGGGTCTCTCCATGAAAAAGAAGCAGATGAACAACATTGTGAGGTTGTGCAATAAGATTGCTGGAATACAGTTAGACAAACTCACACAGAACCAGAGTTACTAGAAAGGCACAGGCCATTCTGGTCGACTGCACTCTCCCTCTCTCTGCAGAGTTTAAGCTGCTTCTATCTGGTCACAGATATGCTCTGCCTCAATGCAGGACCAACAGGTTTAAAAACTGATTTGCCACCACTGGAATACTGTATAACAAATTGCCCCCTTGGGGATAGTAAAATGTACCGACCGACCACAATCAACAGAAAAATGCTCACCTTCAGTAATTCAGGGGCCTGTTTCTTCAGCTTCTCCATCTTCCACTCATTCTCGCAGGGGTTGAGGGAGGAGGGTGGTGCTGTGCATGAGCACTTACAGTCTGACCCCGAGCTGACTGTCTCAACCGTGTAGAAGTCCTCTACACGAACACTGCCGCTCCGCAGCCGAAGACACGCATCCTTGCTCAGAGGCCGCATGATGCACTTACAGCGGCAGTCGGAGCCTTCTGATGTCATCCTGACAGGCTCAGTCTCCCCGAAGATCTAGAAAAGTTTTTAAAGGTAAGAAAAAGAGGTTGTTTTTTTTATTTAGTTCTCTGGCACCATGTCTTGTATAACCTTTATTTTGTTTACTTTGAAAGTGCCTTGAAGATGTGTCTCATGGTGATCTTATGTCCTAAACAAACAGATAGGATAGCACTGACATTTGTGTTGTATATTTATACAAATAACTCCATAAAATGTGGCAGTTACTCAGGGTATATACTGAACTTTTCTTTTCCTTCTTTCCCCAGGAAGAACTTTTTTTCCGGCCATCTGAAGCAGGGGAAGGAAAGTGTTTTTAAATAATAAACATGGCGGCTTCCTCTCTTTTGAATGTTAGCGGATGTGACTCAGCCTCTGAGTAAAAGATAATTCACTCAACCACTTCACCAGCCAGCCTTTGGCTGCCATGTATGATGACAGAAGCTTTGGCAGACCATGACTTACTAAACAAGAAGCACTCCATGGCAACCTGAGTGGGCATTCCACACTTTTCCAGTGTGCAACGTGCCAACCGACAGACAGTTCTCACACAAAAATTCAGCCAGACAGATTTATTGTGTATTTCAAAAAATGTTCAGGCAACAACCTGAGTTATGTTGAGAAATTCTTTAAATTTGTCCTATCTGAGTAAACCCATCATGCTGTACTGTGGCTGGATACCTTAGTAGTGAATCTGAACAAAGATGTGTTCGGACTAAAATCAGAATGATTTTTAGTATGACCCCTACGATCGCTGAATTACCAGATATTTTTTTGATTTGAACTGAGTCTTGCAAAAACATATCGACTCTTTCTCCTGTCAGCTTCATGTTCTATATGTTCTAGCAACCATTTGCAAGACATCAAATGATAACAAAGTACCTGAAGATAATATTTATTTAGTTGTTTCTTTAAATTGCAATTTGCAAAGAAATTTTGAAAATACAGTGTTTGAGTTTGACATAAACTTTATGGAATGCATACATTCTGTTGAAAAGATTAAAATGCTGTTTCTAAACCTCAAGGGAAAAGGATATATGTCTGTATAAGCACAAACCATACAGAGCAGTCATGTCTTTTGAGATTTAAGTCTAACTCTGTTCAGTTCATTGCACTTTATTTTTGTGAAGTCATTCAAAACAACTATTTTCTAATCTGCGTACAGTGTTCTACACACGGTACGGTACGATGTAATATAATACGGTGTTACTACATGGTATAAAAATGTTTCTAAATGAATGTAGCTCGTGATTTCAGCCCTTCATTCAGTGTAATGGCTGTTGGAAAAGGATGTGGCAGAGGACTGGCCTGTCATCTCTCCTTAGTGAGATTTAGGGACGTGTATCGACCACAGGACAGGCGCACATGTGCTGCTTTGACTTCAAGGACATTCTTCATTAATGAGCTTTGTCCCGTCCTCATATGACTGAAGCTAAGAGGTTCAATTGTATGCCAAGATCTTACAAATTAGCATTTGTGCTCACACAAGGAATAGCTGTTTAGTGCAAACTGCCTAATCAAAGTTGAAACTGCACATTAAAAACAACTTGATGATTCAAAATGAACAAATCTTGGTTCTAACAATCAGCATGTGATTCTTTGCAAGCGGACCCAATTCTTTGAGAATTTTCCAGGGGTTGGTGAAGGCTGAGGGTGCTACAACTGTATGAAGGTATTCAGCAAGGAATTGCAGTTGCTGCAAATCTGATGATGAACCTGATGATCACCACTTGCAGCTATACTTAATCTTATGGGATTCATTAACGCCATGTTTCCAGATTCTGCTTGGCCTCTTGTTCCTTTTCCCTGTGGACATTTAAGGCAATAAGAAATTATTTCTAGACCTTCTACTGCTTTTAAAAAAAATTATATGTTCTTTTTCTTCCTAGTTTTCTTTCTAGTTTGGTCTTGTGGCCTTCAGAGCCATATGTTTGTTTACTCTGAATCCTGCTTTTGAGGTCCCTTTATTCAGTAACAGAAGCTTACATAAATTGGCTGTCATAAACTTAAGTTCACACTAGATAATGAGCTTGTATTTTTTTTTCTCCTCAAAAATAACTGCATGGTGGCATTTACTAATGTAAAGAGGCATGAAATTAAATCAGTAATTTAAACTCATTACATATAATAACACTTTTTTGGGGTAGAAGATCTATCCCAATTGGCAAGGTCAAGCCAATAAACCAACTCTGCTTGTGTCAAAACAGCCACTAGGCACTTGAGTAGGAAAATAATTCCACTTGGGTTATTTTTTTACATAGCACTTTTTGTAGTGTATGAGTGTATGTTCAGGAAAATGTGAGCCTTGTACACTGATTCTGTTTGACAATCTAACAGAAAAATAGAACAACTTTAGTCTGCTTTTAAAATGAAAGGAGCAACGTACCTATTAATGAAGAACAAGTCAAGTCAGAGAAATGGCAGAAACCACTTAGGTCAAGAACTGAGCAAGGAGGTGATGAAGTTTGGACAGGACAAGAATCCTCTCAATTCAACAGAAAGTAAAATCTTGGGAACTAAATAGTATATACTATTTTATAGCAGCAACACTTAAATACCGCAGACGGTCAAGTAATAAACATAAAACATAATAAGATACTATGAATAGCAATAAACAATAATAGGGTATGAAGATCTATTATTGCTTTGGGATTGGATAATGTGAGAGCTGATGTATTATTCAGTGGATTCCCATGGTTAAGTTTTTGTGCACAGTTCTGGCAGTGCAGCTGCAGGCTTAGTGAAGGTATGGGGTGGGGGGTGTCTGGGTGATGGAGGCAGTGGTGGTGAGGGCTCATTAGCAAAGGAATGTGGTCCAAGTGATGGCAACTGTGTGGAAGGCATACTGGGAGGGGTCTGATATGGGCCAGGACTCCTACGTGCAGAGCTCAACAAATCCTGACCCATGTCAAGCGAAAAGGCAGCAGGTTGACAAAATGTTGCAGCCACATGAAAACACAGTGGATTAGCAGATTAAACTTCTTTAAACCAGGCTGTGCCTGCAGCAAAACTGAGCTGTATGTTTGGCTTTAGCCAAACAGAGACAACTACATGGCAACAAGCAGCTTGAGTTGCTTTCAGGTGGGGCAGTCAGAGAAATTCCAGCCACATTTACTTTGATATCTCATGTCTGGCCAAGAAGACTTAAAGCATTATCTCGCTGGCTTTCCTGCAGATGGGAAATTTGGCAGCAGTTTTCCACAATGAATCGGAATCCTTCTGCCAGTCAGAGCAGCTGCTTCTTCCTCCTGTCAAATTTCATGTGCTGGTATGCATAACTAACTGTAGTGCATCCTATGCCAAGGTGACCTATCAGCATGAGCCCAGAGAAAACAATTAAGCATGATAACAAATTAGACTACAGGGTATTTAACGCATGCTTTGAGCTTTGACCTCTCAAGTGCAGTCAAGTTTCAGGTCAAAAAGTATACAGCTCAAATGTGAACTCATGTCTGCAGAATGGGATGAAAAGAGCCTGTACGCCATGGAGAGCTCTATTAGATCAACCCTGGGAGCCTTTGACAGCTAACATGTCCTGACAGTGATGAAGTGAAACTCCAGTTCTGCTCAATATTTGCTAAAACATAAGATGTGCTTCTGCACACACAATATTCAAATTGCTGCTACGCTCTGCAGCCAGTCTAAATCAGTGTTTTATTAGTCCTGCCCAGTGGCATCTGCAGCCCAGTCTATATAAACAAGGATATCCTCCCTTTTCGAGTTGTCTGCTGCTGTTAATCATGAGGACAGCTGTACAGTATCGAAAGCTGGCATGTTTCAGCCTTCCTCAAACACAAACTTGTGACATGCACCTTCCCCTTTCCTCAACTATCTTCCTATCAATGCACAATAAGTCAAAATGGATAGCAGGTTGACCCAGTTTTAAATCCATTTAATGTCCCATATATTATTTTGATCCTTATTCATACTGATCAAGCACTCAAAAACTCTCTGGCTCTGCAAGATTGAGCATCTTAAATCTTTCATTTTCTGTGTGCTTCAGTGAGCACCCTGACCCTGTCCCTACTCCTAGCTCACTCTGCTGTTATTGGTTACCTTCCTTAACCAATCAGACATGATACAGAATGTCACATGATATTACGACAGTAACCATTGGAGAATGTTTCTAAATTCTGCATAAGGGGAGCAGGAATGCATGGGTTGCGTTGATCTGTGTGTGGGAGTTGGAAGGCCAATCTGCTAATGCAATGCAAAGAAGAAAATAAATCTCTGTAAGCTTCTAGTGTGATTGCTCTTTCATAATCTTTATTTATTGCCTAATCAATCATGCACTTCTTCAAATAACAGCTAACAGCAAGTTTTAAAAGATTAACTTGGTACAAAGTGGGAAGTGTTTATAGACCTGAGTCTGAAGATGAACGATGGCATCGGATGCTCAGACATAACCACAAGTATTAGCATGGGGGTGTTAATTAGCTGAACACAAAGTGTATCAAGCACTTGCTGCTTTTGGGGGTACACATCTACATTCTTTCTAAGTTTTTTTATGTGCCCTTCTGCCCTCTGAAGTTTTCAGTCACTGTAGACCTTTATCTTATGATGAATATCTGACTGAATTAAGCATGTAAAGGTTCCTTTTAGTAATAATAGAGAACCTTCAGACTATATTTTTACACAATTTTGCATTAGACATATCATGAATCCATTTCAAAAGTTAAAAACTAATAAAACATATATTAGCAAATCAAGCTGTCAATATGGCTCACTAATAAAACCCACACACTGTAATAATCCATTCAGAAGCACAAAGAGAAATATCCCTAATTACTAGTGTGTGTTTGGTAACCTCAACCATGAGTGGAATTGACAGTTGCTGCCAATGCCTTGTCCCCAGATGATTTCTACACACAGATGTTTACTATGTTTTTTCCTGCTCACATATACAGATACAGAACAGCATTTTATAACTGGAAGAAGTAAAGTATCCTAATACTGTAAAACATGTTTAAATTGAGAAAGTAATTAAAAAGAAAGATATACATTTTAAACCTAAAGAAACTCAGTTAGACTTTAAGTCAGTTACATCTATCTGTGAAGACAGATTAGGACAGTCAGTTGTACGGATTACAAGCAAATAAAGACCTGGATGACTTCTAATTTCCTGCTACAAAACATAGAGACTGAGGTTGTTGTCTTTGGACCTGAGCACCTTATGAACAGAATAGATTGTCTAGCCATCCAGGACTGATCATATTTCTCCTACTTTAGCTTCTCTTCAATGGTACACACATCTTCTATATCTTTATATGGTTGGAGCTGGCTTTGGTGATCCTGAGGTTTTACTTCAATTAGTTTTTCTGATACAGGTCCAGACTTCTGGGGGACGTCCCACTGGGTATTTTCCTCACACTGCCCTTTTTACTCTTCTTGTATGTATATGACATTATTGCTGTAAAACTGTGTGTTCCTTTTCTCTAGTCATAGCAAATGTCCCTGGACTAATTACTTTTTCATTTGTTGGCATGTCTTTCCTGCCCTCCTATTCCCCCATCAACAGTTCAAAGGGTCCCTTCCCCATCCAGGTTCTGC
>JBAMYA010000024.1:16627877-16652058 GCA_037176975.1 Arrhamphus sclerolepis | reverse complement strand
TGGAAAACTGTCAGCTCTTAACTTGTTCACAAGGGGAAGGAAAAGTGTGCTGTGTGGTTTTTTTTTTTTTTTTTTTTTTTTTTTTTTTTCCTTCCCCTGTTTTCAAATGCGTCTTCCTGTTTTAACAGGCTTCATCTATTATTCCTGGTAATATGCCAGGATAAAAACTGTGGAGCATGGGCAGAGTGCCCAGCTGAGTTTGGGTCCAATTGAACATACACGTGTGGGAATAACTTGACTCTGAATCACATTATCTGGCTGCTTAGTGTGACTTTTAGTAGTTTGCTATGCACTCCCAATTCCAAAAAAGTTTGGATGCTGTATGAAACAAATAAAAATAGATAGCAATGATTTGCAAATCCCATAAACTCATGTTTTTTTTTTTTCCCAATAGAACATAAAGAGCATATCAGATGTTGAAACTGAGACATTTTGCCATTTCACGGAAAAATATCTCATTTTGACTCTGATGGCAGGAAGACATCTCAAAAAAATGGAACAGGGAGATGCTTATCATTGTGTAGCATCCCCTCTTATTTTCACAACTGGAAATGTTTGGGAAGTGATGAGACTGGGTGCTGGAAAATTAGGAGAGGAATGTTGTCTCATTCTTGTCTGACGCAGGATTCTGGCTGCTCGACAGTCCTCGGCCTTTGTTGCCGGATTTTTCATTTTATGATGTTTTCCGTTGGTGAAAGGTCTGAACTGTAGGCAGGACAATTCAGCACCTGGACTCTTCTCCTGTGAATGAATATTTGGATATAAAGTACTCTCTGCATCTTCCTCTCTGAGATACTCCTTGTATTCACATTCACACATTCATAGTCCGGTCTGCCATCTACCACCTCAGGAACATCACACGTCTCTGGCTTTCACTTTCTGGCCTTCCAACTCAGTTGCCAAGACCCTTATTAATGTTTCATCTTCTCACGTCTGGACTGCTGCAATGGAGTCCTGTCCGGGGTTCCCAGTAAAACCCAGGACAGGCTCCAGCAAGTATAAAACTTGGCTGTCAGGGTTCTGACCCACACCAAGCCCTGGTATTGCATCACCCCCACCCTCATCCGTCTCCACTGGCTCCCAGTCAAATAACACATTTCCAATAAACTGCTCCTCCTCACTTACAAATATCTCCATGCACTCACCCCCCGTTATCTGTCTGATCTTCTGCACCAACATACATCATCCCAGAACCTGCGGTCCTCGGACTTGGGCCTGCTGTCCATCCCACGCACCAGACTAAAGAGTTTTGGGGACAGGGCCTTCAGTGTGAGGGCCTTCACTCTGGAACTCACTCCCTATCAATATCCACAATGCCTCAACCCTGGATGCTTTTAAATCATCACTCCAAACCTAACTTTTCACAGTAGCCTTTTCGCACCAGTCCTAGTTTTCCTTATATCTGTTTTTAGTTGTTTCCTCCCCTCTACCCCCTTTAACTGTCTAACCCTACCCCTAACCCTTCTGTAAAGCGCCTTCGGTACCCTGAAAGGCGCTATATAAATGTAAGTTATTCTTATTATTATTGTTATCATCATTATTATTATTTATGTTGCTACCCTGTAGCCAATTAATCTAATTAGTTGTTAAATGCTCCTCCATTCATTTTCGAATCAGACAAACTACTTTTCCAGCCTTTTTTTTTTTGAGCTGTGTTACAGCCATTAAAGTCAAAATGAACTAACATTTCCTATGAAATGATAAGAATGTTTCAGTTTCAACATCAGGTTTGCTCTTTACGTTCTATTGGGAATAAATATATCATTTTCGAATCATTGCATTCTGTTTTTATTTACGTTTTACACATCATCCCAATCTTTTTGGAATTGGGGTTATATGACTTTGGTTGGTCTAAGATGTTCATATGGTTTATTTTTTCCATACCATTATGTAAATGACCCCATTGGCTCCTTGGCTGGGTTTTGCTGTTTAAAGGAGTAGGGGGTACAGAAACCACTCTTAATCTCTCAGAAAGCACAGGATTCATTATATAACACAGTGAAAATGATTATAGTATATATCTGTCGCACTTTTTCTTTTAAATGCAAGTCCTAGATTGTAGTGATGATTGGACAAAGAGTTGATGTCAGGCAAGTCAGGTCTTTATTATTAGTGTAACTTCTTATTATAGTGGTATTATAATCTCTTATATATTGTAAAACTGATTTTTCACCCCTGCCATTCAAAAACTGCTGTTGGATTGCTGCTGTTGCATTGTCATGTGAGAGAGCCTCAAATTTATGTCATGAAGGCAGTACACTGTAGTGGTAGTACTGGTTGTCATCAATAAATTATTATAATAACTTGACTTAAATCTATAGGAAGCCACTGTCCATATTACAACATATCAATTAATCTTGACAGTTTCAGAACCTTAACCATTTTTATCTTGTTGAACCTAATGTAACCATGGCATCAATAAATGTCCTCCAAACTTAACACTTTTTTGGAACATGTTTGCTAGATTTTTTTTTTTTTGCTTCTTTTTTGTGTCTGAATTTAAACGAACAACATAACTTTGACATTGTTCCACTCAAAACAATAATGAAAAATAATGATACATTTTTAGGAACTGTATTACAGTTTCAATATAGAGAAGTAGCACATCTGGTGAATTCTAAAGGTGTTTAACAGTGAGTGTTTAAATTAACTGAAACAACACTGATAGGAACAGGTGTTCTTTTATCAAAGAAAAGCTAGGTTACCAACTTTTGAAGAATTTTGAATAATTATTACTCTACAAATGAAAACTGGAAGTAAAACTTTTCTTTATTAGTGTGATGCGGCGGCTCCTTAAGGCACAAAGAATAATCTATTAATGGGCTTATTCATGGTAATAGGAGTTGATCACTGGGGATATCAGAGGAACAAAGAAGCACTTTGCCCCCTGTAAGACCTCACAGAAGAAAGATCATATTGAGGGACATGCTAATCTGGCATCAAACTCTCAGCGCTCACTGGCACCTCACACTGGCCCTGGGCCATTCAGGCTAGAAGGCTGAGGCCAGCCTACTAGGATAACAGACTGGTGTTGCTCTCCACTGGCCATGCGGAACCCCAGCCATCTGGGATGGAATAACAGGAACAGTGATAGACTAATACAGGGCTGGATGAATGTTTGGGGAGGGGTTCTTGGATACTGCTGAATGGGTCAAGCTGAGGATTTCAACATTTGTGAGATTTGTGGTAAATTAAACATCTTTGTCATATAATTCTTGAATGAAGCCTGTACTTTTGTTCAGAGCATATGATACTTTGTTTTTAGATATTTGTTTGTTCTGTGGACTTCTGGTTTTCAGTTTTGGTTTCATTCATTCATTTTTGCAAAATTTATCTGAAAAATGTGTTTTCAGTGTCATTTTTTTTTTTTCAATTGCTAATGTTATAATATTGAAATACTAATATGGTCACTGCCTCAAGCAGACAATGCTCACTGTCACTGATGGCCATGAACGTCACCTGCAGTAAAGCTTCAATTAATTGTGGCTGTTGAAAGCAAGGCGGCACACTCGTACTGAAACTTCAGCTGTGTGGCAGCACTATAAATCTCATGACAAGACAAAGGTTGGCTACATATACGTTTGCAATCTGGCCTTCCACAGTGGCACAACAGCCATGAAAAATAAGTAGCCTACTGCTTACAGCATCACCTGTTCATAACAGTCTCCTTAATAAGTAGTTGCTGTGGTGTAAATGAGCAGTTTGTTGCAATCATATTTTGCCAATGTTCTGTTCTGGTCAATTCAAATCAGTTCAGTTCAGTAATACTTTCTTACCTATTTATCCTCAAAGGGAAATTATATGTTGCACTAACTTCTTGCATGCAGTACATT
Source organism: Arrhamphus sclerolepis (assembly GCA_037176975.1). Lineage (NCBI taxonomy): Eukaryota > Metazoa > Chordata > Actinopteri > Beloniformes > Hemiramphidae > Arrhamphus > Arrhamphus sclerolepis. The sequence continues at coordinate 16,648,225 of JBAMYA010000024.1, read as the reverse complement.
TCTGCAGTTGTCATGTGAAAAGCTGCAGTAAGGTCCAGCAGCGTTGCACATGACATACATTTGAATCTGAAGCGCAACAGAATTCAAGTGTGACAGGAGATATATGCAGTGCTGTGTAATTTGTTGTTGTGTCTGGAATACACACACACATATGTGTGTGTATATGTACATATATATATATATATATGTGTGTGTGTATATTTATTGAAAATAGTTGCTATCATATGTAAATTATTATATGTAATGGCAGGTAATGTGATACATGTAAGTGTTATATTGATGATCCTCTTTTTATTTTAGGACATCACTCTGATTGAAACTCTCATTATACACTGTAATCTTTAGTGAGGTACAACAGCCAAGCTTTTCTCTTTTAAAGAAGTTGCATTATGACTCTGTGACTGGGACTATCTGTGACTTAATCAGAGGCTGTTTTAATAGAGCTTTTGTTCTTCCTAATAATCCCATACACCAAAAAATCTTTCCAACTGAGAAAAGGGGGGGTGGGGGTGCATGCAGTAGCTACTCAGTGAGGAATCAAATGTCTTCATTAGTCTTAAATCTAAAATTACCGTAATGTAAATGCAGGTCATTGCGTTCAGTGTCTGGAAGATTAAATATAAGTCTGATTGATGCAGAGTTATGTGACTGTTTTTTCTGTATGCTGTGGTTGATCCAAATGGCAAGTTAGCAGTTGTTTCAGTAAACACACAATATGGAAAGGTAATTTCTGGAAACATCACTACAGTAAATGAATAAGATAATTGGAACAATACTATCAATTAGATGTAAGTTGACAGTTTTTTTTTTCTTCTTTTAACGGAACAGTGTTGTACACCCCTAACTCTCTCTCAATTACCAGGACTTGCACTGTTAGTGTTGGCTTTAATTGTCATTGTTAGATGGAAGTAGAGAGTAAAAAGCAATTTGATCTTCATGACGTGCACAGTGGTTGGAAAACAATGCTTTGGTTAAATTTCTACCATCAGCTGATGTGTGGAATGTGGATCATAAATCTTACAATACTGGAGTTATGTACGGGGATGTCCTTTTCACTGTGGACCCGCTCAGGCAGACACGCCTCCTTGCTGCCGGCACTCGTCACGGTGTTTTGTTATGGAGTTAGCCAGACGTTAACTATAAGATGAAGCGATTTAATATACATTATTACTACTACCATCATAGCAGAGCCAGCGAAGAATGTAAGACAAGTTAAAGAAAGAGAATGATTGTGAAAGCTCACACGTCAGTATTGGACAGCTTGGTGAAGCAGAGGGCTGCAGGTCCGATGGCATCCTAGTCTTACTGCTAATGGATTAGTAAGTCATATCGTTTTCTTACCTTCTTTGTCATGTGCATCTGAGTTTGGTTGATATTAGGCTGTGTGACTGAAATTCTTTGTTTGCTCACTGATGCATAGTCTTTTTTTTTTTTTTTGCTAATACAAGGTGGGACATTAGATAACGTGGCTAACTATGATATCAATAACAGATAACAGTTGTAACAGACAATTGCGCTTCTCAACCAGAGAGGGTGCTAAAGAGCACAATCTTACATGATGTTGGTTTAAAGGGTGGGAATTGTAGGTACTTTTGGACATGTCCTTCTCTGACTTTGTCTCTTATTCTGTAAACTTTATTACTTGTATTTCTTTTTTTCCATTTGACCCTGTGAAAGAGGTCATGATTTGTTAACATTAACAAACAATGATGAATATACAGTATACTCACAAATAAGATGAATATACGTGTATACACATACAGGTTTCTTATACTTACCAATACTGTTTTTCAGTCTGACTGGTTCAGTTTAGAACTGCCAGAGATAATGGGCTGATACAGTATTGAACTACTTAGTGGTAAATACCATACTGAGCATGTCCCAATCCACAAGAAGTGAGAAAGAAGGGACAGGAGATGGTGTGTTATTTTGATGAGGAGCTGATTGTGCTGGAGGTTTCAGAGGTTCCAAAGGTGAAAGGTTAAAGATGCAGCCTTTCTTTGTCAACACACAATGGGCCATGGAGAAACAGGCTCTGGCTGTATTGGCTGCTGCTGCAAGCCTTCCCAGCCTCAGGCAACAATGGTCAATAAGCAGCCATGAGGATAAACCACAGACCACACACTCGAAAGCTCCATTCTCCTTCACCATTGGTCTATTATCAGTGAACATTGAATCCTTGGAATATGGGCTGAAACAAGGCTTAACTCTGATCTCAAAAATGTCACTATTAAGATCTAACCACAAATCTGCAGATGGGAAAATGAGAAATTATATTGACCACTTTCTTCGCAATGTTCCCCTGTAAAGACTTAGGTCTTGTCTTAAAACACTTGTCTCCTCTAAGCCCTTGGGTAAATAAAGTTTGTAACATAATTCTGTATCCTTGCATTAATTTTTCAAAGTGCATTCAGATCTAAATGTCTAAATGTTTCACAATTCCTTGAAAAACTGTCCTGATGTAGAAGACGCACTTCAACTCACTGAATGCATACTGTATGTTAGGGCAGAAATTGTGAGGCTTCAGAATCCTGGTTATGAAAGTGGCTTTGACTTACAAATGAAAATTTAGCCACATCATAGAAAATGTAAATACAACCAAAAAATACTGAGATATGATGGCGATACTACTGATGTTTGGGATTGGAGTATCTCCTTATTTTGAAAACTGATCTGGTACTAATCAGATGTAATGTCAGAGGTCCAAATGGCTGTTGTAAAGCTGACTTCCTTACTTGTCATATGTTCAGTCACAGTGTTATACAGTTTGGGGGAGATCCCAAACTGATAGAGGCTGCGAATGTTGGACATTGAATTCTACAGTTGTCAGTTATAGGTGTGACTTTCTGACTCTTTCTGGGAGACCCTTGTTTATGAAATGCAAACTCCAATCATACCCTTGGACCTAGTCATCTCCTTTTGGTCTTTCACCTGATGGCTTCTTATATATTTAATAAGGTTGCTTGTTTACATTCTGATTGCTTTCTTGAGTAAAATAGCATTTTAGTGTAAAATAACATTTAATGCATGTTAATGCTAGATAACAGTCCAACAACTCATGTCCCACTGCTTCTCCACCTCCTACTCAAAACAGGAAGTTGCAAGACAGTAGAGCTGGGTGATATGACTTCAATATCAAGATTACTTGAACATGCAAACATTTACTGCGAACATGCTCAATTATTAAAACTTGGGTATTTTTCTAATAAAAGGCTATATCTATATCTTTGATCTTAAATAAAGTGGATAGAAACACACATCTTAACTATATATGGTCATTAATTGAATATTTCAAAGAATCTAAATAATTGTCATGGGCAAGTTCGCATCGATTAAAAGATCTAAATATATATAGTATACATATAGTTTTGAGTAATGTTCAAGTAATTGCCTAGCCGTACAAGGCAGAATTACTGACCATAACTTCCTGTGCTGGGTTTTAGAGCAATGAAATAGAATTATTATTCTGTTTGTTGAATTATGTGATATCAGACAGTATCAGTAACTTTTTTTTAATTAGATTTTAGAGTTTCTGTATTGTGAAAGTGGGAGGTGTTCACAGACAATTGTGCTTGTTGCATGTGTGTCACACATTGATATGAGTGTATATTCAGGGGGAGGATGACTGAGGCACGTGTGTGCTGGTGTATGCTCCAGGGAGACCATATGCTGTTGTTGACTGTGGGGCTGTGGAGATAGGAGGGGAAGGGGGGGGGGGGCAGCTGACGTGTGTCGGGTCAGGGGTCTACAGCTGTTGATAGCAGGGAGGTACACTGACACAGGTTGGGGGAGTTGGGTGAAGGATACATCGACAGCCCACACTCTGCTCTAGTCTGGGCATGAGTGATTGAGCTCACCAGTCTCCTTGTAAGTGAGAAGCAGTTGGTCAGTTGCTGCACAGATGGCCTGACTGCTGATGGAGGCAAGATGGGGAAAAAAAAGTGGGTATGAAATAAAGCTCAGATGCCAAGAGGGAAACCAATACGAAGCAAACAGATTGTTCTGAAATTAAGGGAGTCGGATGATACATCAGACTATCAAAAATCAGACAGTGTGTTTCACCTCTCTTATAGTGTAGATACAGTGTAGGTTTATTTTTCAAGTAAATGCTGTTTACGTGTTTTAACTGAGACCTACTTGCTATTTTCTCATCTGGTTCTGATGTTATTTGTAAGAAATACAATTGACAAAACACCAAATAATTTCTGTAATATTTGCTGTCACTTAAAAATTTACATTCAGGTGTTTATTGTCCCATGTACTAAGAAAGTACCTGTTCTCTATACTTTGTTTCAGTTCAAAGGTTTAATGTATGAGAACATAATGAGCAATAAAAAACCAATCAATTTAGTTCAGTTGAAAAATAATTTAATCCCCAACGGGGGATTAATTAATCTGGCCCTTACCAGCTCTTAAAGTCCACATTTGTTAAAAATGTACCTTTTTAATGTTGTCAACATGTCCTTATTATGTTGTTGTGATTCAAGACATATTATGAACATTAATGCCAGCTATAAACACAATGACTGTGGATTTCTGCTTTGAGTGCTAGCCACAGTCTTAAAAAGTCAAAGACAGAAAGCCCTTACCTTCTATTTAGAAGACCAAAAAACAACAAATAAAAAATCGACTCTTTTATGCAGTGGCAACCAGTGGAATGAAAAGTTCCTGCAAACTACAAGGGAAAATTGCCACAAGTGTAGAAGAAAGCAAAAAATAAAATATGAGAAGAAGCAGTTTGGTGTGCTTTGCTCCTGTTGCAGTGATGGCAGATCTGACATATTCTGTTAAATAGCACTTTTCAGTCAGAGTTGAAGCACAATTTGAAAGAAAACACACATTGAGTGAAAAAGAAATGGGGGAAAAAAAGAAAACAAAAAGAACCTCATACAATTTGCAAATGATAATAAGTATAACAGTAAAAGTATAAGTAAGGACAAGCATGTCAAAACAAGTATAAAACAACTGGATCAGTAAACTGAATATGTGCGTTAAAGAGGTATATTTTAAGTTGAATTTTAATGTGAAGCTCCCAGACAGACAGCTGGTTCTACAAGAAAGCAGCCTGAAAGGTCCTGTCTCATATGCTGATGAAGAGCTCTGTTGTCTTATGAGGTTTACTGTGTGGCTGTATTCACTCTGCAGGGATGAATGCTGAAGTGATGTGAGTGCTGGCTGGTGAATGTGAGACCAGTGAGAAACATTTTCTAATTCCTATGTTGCACATTGAATCAGCAGCCTCTGGGCTTTATGCACATTTTCTGTTTCCCTTTGGTGTTTTTAGGTCAAGTTGTTTGAGGGTTTTGTTTATCTATATGGTAATAGGTGGTACAATGTCACAACCATAGTAGAGATGAGCTTTGTCTACCAATCACCAGAGATGCAACACGGGTGTTTCTGCTCATCTTTCAAGAGGCAACTAAAAAGACACAGTAGATGCATTTCTATCCATCCATCCATGAACCTACGCTTAGATGCATTTCTATCTTTCTAGAATTAGTTTGCCTTTGTTACTAATTCCGATACAAAATATAATAAGGAATTTCCTCCAATGGTTATAAGAACTATAAAATGTTTTCTGCTGTTTGAGAACATAAGATGGAGCTATAGTATGTTATTAAGGGCTTGTGTCTGGTAAATTGTTCCCTTCAGGGATCGCCAAGCGAATCATCCACCTCCATCTACCCCTCTGCATCCTCTTCTCACACCAACTAACTTGATGCCCTCTTTCACTATGTCCATTAATCTCCTCTTTGGTCTTCCTCTAACCCCCCATCTGGAAGTTCCAACCTCATCATTCATTTATTCAATCCGTTAAGTTCCTAAGTGTATGGGACGCAGCTTCTTGGTCCTGTCAGCAAAGTGTGGTGGAGTCACTGTAGCACTTTTGGATGAGACAGTGATGGCCAGTGCCATCTTTTAACAGTAGGATTTGAGGATGTGCCCAAATTTGCATATGTATAGATCTCTTTTGAATGATGAAAAAGGTGTCGTCTTACATTCTTAAGGACATGGCAGTTTGTTTTTTTTTGTGTGGCAAAATCTCTCAAATGAAATGACTCAACTAAGCAACACACAGCATGTGACCTAACACACATAGTCATTTAACTTAACCAAAGTTACAATGCACAAAGAATGTGTTAAAAACTAAGTACACCTCATGGTTCAGTATAAAATTCAAAATTGCTTAGGTGTGTTCAGATGCCATCTTTTATCTCGGCTTGCTTTGAGCTCATGTGTCCTACTCAGAATCGCCTTTTTATCTACCGCCCAAATGATTAACCTCTAAAATCATTTATCAGTCTGTTTCTACTTCTCATATCCAAATGCTAGACAGATCTGTCCACAAGGTTAAAATCTATAAATACAAAATAAGTCAAAAGGCCTTAATACAGCATTTCAATCACAATGAGATCTGAACTTTGTGCCTTTGCAACATCTTTTCTTTTTCAGCCATCCTGTTGTTGATTTACTGATGCATCAGCAACCATTATCTTGTTTCATGAACTGAATTTGAAGCAAGCTTCAGCTGTCAGACAGATGGCCTCACATTTAACTCTGGAATACTTTGCTTCACAGAAGTTAATGGTTGACTTGGTGACAGCGGATCCTGTTGCTGCAAAATGAGAATGAATTGTCACCCCTCCTCTATCGTGCTTAACCATTTGGTACTATGTATTATGGGACCGTGTGATGTATGAAATTACGAAAACATATATCCGTGACTACAGAAAATGGTTCGTCATCCAATGCCAGGAATTCCACATTTTTCCTTTTTTAATAGCTTCACCTTTGTCACTTCTGATATCAATGTCATTTTGAGTCTAAGGGTTGGCGATATAGGCAAAAAGTAATGTCTCAATACTGTTTGGGATTTTGACGATAACAATGATTAGTCAATATCCTTTAAAATGTCATTGGAATTGTTCCAAATTACAACTATGAGCACAATGTTTAAGGAAAATACTCTTATTTATTGTCTTTAAACTTTAGCATTCGAGTACAAATAAAATAAAAACTCTTTACTATTAAAATGAATAACTACTATGTAGGAAAATTGAAAAAACAGGTGAACGCTGAGTACTCGTGCAAGTCGGTGTTCAAGACATTGACTCGTGAGATGAGCGGTGCTCAAGAGTTCAAGACAAATTTCGAACACAGCAAGATAAGTTGCAGAAAACTTGGAAATCTCACCGGTTATTGCTGGCATTTGAAGATAGTCACTGTTGCCTCGATGATATCACAGGAATGAACTGATTTCTGGACTATTCTGCTCTGCTGTTATTCCAAACAAGTTTTGTTGTTTATCTCACCCTGTTCCCAAGGGAACGCATCTGTGTCTTTTAGTGACAAACAAATCCTTTGAAAATGCCTTAAAATCTGCTAATCTGAACTCCAAAATGTCAAAAAGATACCCACAAAAGTGACTTTGTGGCAACTGAGTAGATTTATCCGCGAATGTCGGCTAAACAATACCCGAGCTGGCCGGCCAGCCATGAGAAGTGTGACTACTTGTGCAACAGTCACTATGTCTTCAAAGTCATGGCCAATTTCGACAAATTAGTTTGAATAGTCACAAAATTTCCAAAAAATATGTGAAATTTGAGGTGCAAAATATTAGTCCATGTATAAGGCGTGAGTTAAGCCAGAATGCAAGTAACTGCATACATGAGTTAACGGTGCTCACCTGTATTCAGATGTAAATGGGAAAAATTCAGATGCTCTGCTGTAAGCCAAAATGTACTGCAGACAAACAGGAGCATATGATAAAATAAAATCAGTAGCATTTTTTAACAAAGTGCTCCATGCATATTTTGAGAAATATTGCACATCATCAAGTCTAGCTTATGGCCTTATTAAATGGTTAACTTTAAGTTCTGTCCAGGATTGCACAAGAAAATCAGCTGCAGCTGATATTATTGTGAGCGATATATATATATCGTCATCCCCTGAGTTTTTATCTCTATGCAAGAAAACTAAGCTAAACTGCTGCCTCATAACCAAAGCTGGGAGTTAAGTTGTGGAATGAAGATATATGAAACATTGTTGTCTCATTGAAAATTGTTACGCAGATGCCCTACAGTCTTCATATTCATCTGTATCACAAATGAAATCACTGTGAAAATGATTGAGTTTGATGATTTTTGATGATACAGTTAACATAGCTTCATATCTCTGCTGTACTGTTTCAACAGGTTTTTATGGTGACCATCCCATGGAATCTGAACACAACGACAGCATGGGTGAGTTCACTTTTTCTTTTTTTCTTTCTTTCATGTTTTTTTTAATTGATTAGAACTAAATCTTCATGTGCTTTTCCTGACTGATACTTAGATCAACTTATTACTATGTAGCAATAACCTTTCTTCTACATTACATATCAGCTCTTACAATTCTCTGATTCTTTACTTTTCATACTGCATTTGACTTCCCTTTCGTCTTTTACGTTTAGTAAATTCATTAGAGTAACAGCTCCATCCAGTGGCAAAGTGGAAAGTTGTCAAATTAATAAATTGGTTATCATTTCCAGTCAAATCCACAAGATGGGGGTATAAACTCAGCAATTGTGGCAGCCTCTCCTTTGTGCTCCAGCGTCTAAAGCTGGAACAGAGTTTGTGAACTAAAGGCCAGCAAATGAAAGAGAACTGTACAAAAAAAAGAGCTGCAAATAATGCCTTCAAACAAAAAACTTGTCTAACTTAACTATTTATAAGCATTAATTAGCTTTATCAGTAACTAAGTGATCACAGCAAATAAAAATTCTGTCACTTCACTTGACTTCACTAAAACTGTGAGGTGTAATGATGACAGAAATGTGTGACTCTTTGTCCCCGAGGAAACTCCAAGTAGATAGTCCAGGGGTGAGGTAATGGTCCAATGTTAAGGTCCAGGTTCAGGCGAAGTTCATTTTAGACTCCTCTGGTTACCATTGGAGTGCCAGGTGGCACCGTGGAGGGGGTCAGGGGTCAGATACAGTTCAGAAACTGCTGACTTCACTGTGACTCTGCACTGACTTAATGTGTGCAGCTCTGCTTCAACATGAGCTTTCTCATCATCCCTCTATAAACCTGTGAGAGGAGGAGAAGGGGGTTGGATCTCCAGGCAGTGGAAGGAAGCTGGAGAGGAACTATTAATCTTGCGCACACACTGAATGGCCAGCATTGTTAGCTTGGTGCAGGAGGAGGCATGGATTTATGAGGCAGAGCCTGATTGGGTTGTAAACTTGACGAGGTTGGCTTGCTGCCGTGGCTGTTCTCTCCATCTCTGTTGGCCTTATTCTGCTCCCAGCATGCCTTGGTGCATACATTGGGCAAGGGTGATACTGAGGTCAAGGGGGTTGAGGCAAGGCTCCTCAGGCTTGTAAATGTTCTGACAGGGGTGGGAATTCAGAGGCCCCCATTCAGTGACCAAAAAACCCAGGTCAGGGGCCAAATAGCTGAGTTGGCAACAGCTGTTTTTAACGCTAGGCCATTAGATGCAGTATTTATGTCAACTACCTCAAATAAGAAAGTTTTGTCCTCTAGACACCCTGCTCACCTATACTTCATCAGATCCCTCATCTTGCAACTTACAATAATGTAATCACAGAGCTTCGGTTTCTTTATTAATTGGGGATTAATTAATGTCTGATTGGCCAATAAACATATGACTGTTGTGTTCTGGACACAGTCATGTGAAAAGGCTTATCAAAAAAAAGATCAATACTCAGATACTTAATAGTTTCCAGCAGTATCAGTTTCAACAGTACAAGATTCAATTTGACTTACAGCTTTTAGCATCGCTGCTGCACACAGGAAGGAAAACAGTCCACCCTCACAAGCAGCTGAATTCTTGAACACTGCTTCAAGGTAACTGCTATTCCAAGCATAAACTTTGTTGTGCATGCCTGTAATGGAGCAGCTTTCATTCAGGAAGAAGAGCAGGCATCGTTGTTGGTTTACCTCCTGGCCACCCAGCTCACTCAACTGTGTCCTTGGGCAAGACCGAGAACTCCAAATTGCCTTTGATGCCTTCATTAATGTGTGATTGTAATATAAAATTCTACGTAGCGCTCCATAGACTAAGAGAGCACTACAGTCTATTTACCATATGATCTTTTTTCTGGACTCAATTCCCCTATTCCCTTTTTGCAACCATTTTTTGTAGACATTATGACAACATTTTTCAATGCACAAAATTATATTTTGATGTTTCAAAATGTAAATGTTTCCAGAGGTGTGTCAGTTTGTTTTGTCTTTTTTTCTTTATTGATTAGTTGTTTTTTTTTGTTTTTAAAGTCATTTTGTTGTTTATGAAAACACACGTTTGTGTCAGGAGAGTTAACACATGATGTCATTATGAAGACAATGACGCAAAACTGTAATGTCGTCCTCCAGTGATGCTCAGTACGCAGCTTACTGTCATTCTCTCTTCATTTAGCCCTTTGATCTTTCGGATCATTTTAGAAACCAGCATGCAGACAGTCCTGTGGTGTGACAGTCTCAACTTTCATCTTAAAAAGAAAATAATTAGTGTTGCAATGGCCCAGTCAAAGTCCAGACGTTAAACTGATAGAAATACTGTGGTGAGACCTTAAGCGAGCGTGCATAAACGAATCCTTGCAAACATCAATGAAAAGCAGCACTGCTGTATTGAATAGTTGGCCAAAATTCGTCCACAACAATGTGAGAGGGTGATAACACCACACAGAAGTCGATTACTCCAAGTTATTGCTGTTAAAGATGATTCTAGAAGCTACTGAGTCATGGGTTGTGCATTTTTTTTTTCACACACCTTTACGTTTTCTTTTTTTAAACAGATAATGACACACAATATTACATTGTATAGACCCTATTGCTCATGTGAGTTTGTATTCACTTCATTTGAGGAACTGGGAAGAAGCAGATTCCTTCTGCTTGGATGTGGTTTTTTGTGTAGTTAGTATTACGTGACACTGTTTGTTTGCTAGTTTGGTTTTTACATGTGCAATCTTCAAAACCTTATAAATTAGTTGGAAGTCCTTTAGTAGACATGTCAGTCATTTTGTTCTTACCCCCAAGTATGCATTAATTAACATCTTACCCTACTTAATCCTAACACCAATCACAAGGAAACGAAAGCATTATAAAGTCCCTCACAGCGCTATCTACCTTCTGCTGAAGTATTTTTCAACATGCCTTGGTGTGCATTACCATATTTATCACAGTTTCCTGTCATTCAAAATGTAGGCTTGTTACAAATTGCAAAGGTAAATGTTTGAAGAAAAACTTTGAATACTTGAAAATGCAATGATTTGACAATATTTGAATGTTTGTGACAATTTCATGTCATATAATATATGCATTTTTTGATTTTAAAAGGCAAAGACAGGCATGTAATGATTTTGGATCACAGAAAGTGTTGGCATTTTATTCTTTCTTTTATTATTTATTGTAAAACTGCAAAATTTTTGCTTTGGCCTAAAGTAGTTATTACACTGTAGTGTAGTGTTACTCTGTGGTGTTCAATTAGACTGTGGTTGACCCGGCTCTGCCACTTGCTTCAAACTCTGCTGTGACCCCACTCCAATCACCAACAGATGCAGAATTATCAAGGTACTGTGGTGACAGTTTCCTTTGCCCATCAGTGGTTTCATTAAATATATTGGTACCATTTCAAATTACGTCCAAAATTAAGTGTTATCCTCTTTTGAAAAGCATTCATAGAGGACATAAGAACAAAGGTTTAATCTTTTTTTTTGTAAGTATAATTTTGTATTCTATGTCCCTCAGAGTAATGTTTGTGAGTGGTGGTATTCATTTATGTTGATTTAATACAAGGTCTTTTTGTTAATTAAATTATATTTCAAAGTATTCAATTTCCTTGGTCATTCATTGGTCTATTTAAAACCCACCTCCTGTGGCACTGCATCACACCAACCATAGGGGGGCAGTAGATTCATGTTGAAGCTCTTTATGATGTTTATTCCCACATGTTACCTGGACTCAGTGAACTCAACACCCATATGGAACTACTTGGCTTAAGCCCAGCACATGCCTTTCCTTTGTCCTCACATAACTGTGCTAACTTCATATGGCTGGGTCCAAAAGTCATTCAGGATCACCAGGTTTTCATTTTCCTAGTTGCTACAACACAGAGCAGTCAAACACTTGACTCTTTCTCAGATCCTCTCTTTGTTCCTGTTCTTTTTTTTCTCCTTTAATTTGGATTTTACGGTTAGCCTTAGGGCAATGCTGGTTTGAAGTGAACGTATATATAATTACACTTCTACACTTCTTTAAGTCTCCTTTTGGTGTGCCAGTCTGTGCACTAATGGCATGATTTTAGTGTTTTTGGCCATGCGTTGCCTCTGCTGACCTGTGCTTTCTTATCATTTTAGCCTTTAATAATTCATGATTAGCCTCAATTTGATTCACTGTCCTTTTTTTTTTTTCCTTCCCTCATTTGATGCAACTCGTGTTGGCGTTAGACTCGAGGTCAGCCTGTGGAGTGTTTCCAGGTCAGGCAGAAGTGGGTCACACTGTTCCCACTGTCAGTGCCTATAACTTCAGTGGGTGATGACAAAGCCCAACTCCACAGGGATAAACATAAAGACTTTTGTATGTCCTTAATACACTAAATGTAGCAAACTATCTGTCTGCTGCACACAGGTCTGTGTAGTTATGCTGCAGTGTTCAGTGCTGCAGAAAACTGTCACCCATATTTTATTCACTTATTTCTTTGTAGATAAATCCCTCTTTCAAAGTCTATAAGGTAAACATTTCTCAGATTTAACCATAGTTTTTTTGTACATTCATAGTAGTTTATCTAAAATGTATACCTCCAAATGTCAGTGTCAGAATTAGTTTTTACAGTTACAGGGTAAAAGAAACGATCCACTCTTACACTGAAAAAATCATGCGTCTGTGCTTCCTTCTTCTTAAAACACAAGTCGCACGGTCTTCCTCTCATTGTTCCCTTGTTGACACTTTTCAGCTGTAAATAAATCAGTAAAACACATATTTTGGGTTTACGCTAACTCATCAATGTGTTTCAAATTCCTAGCATGTTGACATAACCTTACTGGCCAGTTAAGGCCAGATTATACCCATATGTCTATATTGCCTTCAGTTACATACTAAAATGGTGTTACAGGGATTAGTTATTAGTACAAATTGTTTCACTATTAAAAAGTACATACATCTGAGTAATTTGATTAGAGCAAGACCTGCGTGTGCTTTTGTTTCAGTCTACAATATATTCTAAAGACTGCCCTTAGCTTCCTCAGCTTCAGCCTACACAGTGGCCTTGTATGCCTTTTAAAATAGTTCAGACGGGATGGTCTGAGAATTCCTGGAGTATCAGGGATAGGTGGGAATTCTAGGATGTCGGAGTAGAGAAGGAACAGCAGCTTGAAGAAACTTAAGTGGACAGTATTTTGTTGCTTGTTTCATACATCTGATGAAACTGAGAGAGCAGGCAACATTAACAGAAGACTAACAAGATCAGAAAATGGTGTAGGAGGGTGCAGCAAAAATCAGACAGACGTTGTGGAATTTAACAGCTGGGTTATGGTGGGAAACTTGCCCCTACTCATGTCTACTCTGCCAGCAAGTACACTGAGACTGCAATCAACAGAACACCATATAAAAGAAGACTAATGGTCCTTCATGGAAGAGTTTTAGACCTCAGTATTCAGACAGCATTGACGGCATTCAGTGAGTGACATGAATGAGGATGAAAAAAACCTGAGAAAAGAAAATGTTGGCCTCAGTAATGTCATGTGTTTTTTAACTTCAAAAATGTTCAAATAATCCAAATGCTATACTATGACAGTTTGAGAAGTAAAGCTTTTTGAATGTGCAGAGAAGCTGAATGCACTGCATGATAAAATGAATCAAAAAATAAATACTTACTGAAACTCCTATTGATACAAATCTCAGTAATTTAAAACAAAACATAAAGACCTGGCATGTAAACATGTGAAAAGTTATGAAACTGTTTATCAACACTGAAATTTCTACCTTCTGTTATTTTCTGTGTAATCATCATTTCATTAGGATAAAAAACAAAAACCACTGATGCATAAAATATTGTCTACATACATTTAAATTTATGTGCATAATCTCAAACATGTTTGCTGCTCTTTGTTAGTTCAGGTTTTCACTTGTTTTAATGTATGGATATTTCCCCTGCCTGTCACTCATACTTGTGCATACTTATACTCATCTACTCATCTTTTCACATGATGAAGACCAACCTTTCAAAATTCAGTTTGCCATTTTATGCCACAGCTTTAGTTAATTCTTTTTGCAAAAGTTAAGGTGTGCAGAACATTTCTTTTTCAGAGAAGCAGAGCTGAATCCAGTGCACAAGCAGTCAATCTACATTTTAAAAGTTTCATAACTGATCAGTTGTATTATTAGTGATTGTCGGGCCAACACGCTTCATTCAAACATGAGTTAATGCTACAGGGCATTTCACCTAACTTGACTTGACTGGACCGAAATTCTTTTAGAAACATGGCTGCAAAAGCAGTGTGACTTATGTTATGTGTGTCTGACGTCTTCAAAATCTACAGCTTCCTGGTGACTTGTACAGTGTGTAAGTCATGCCAAAATATTAATGAGAACAGTTTAATTCAATCCCTAACTATGCAATGAGTTAGTAGCTGCATAGTTATTTTCATACCAATATTGAACGTTACTTTAATGTGATGAGGTGACAATTGCATGTTTTCAACAGCGCTGGAGTAAGGAGGCTGCAGTGTCAACATAGCTGAAGACTCCAAAGTTATAAAATGTTGTGTTGTTTAGACAACATTCTGAGTGCCACAATGCCGGACAGGACAAAAAAAATAAAAAATAATAAAATGTTGTGTTGTTAGCATTTTGACAGGTTACATTATGGCTCTCAGCTTACTTAATGTACATTTAGCTGGATTTAATTTGCATTCGATGGAGTCAGCCCTCACATTGGAGTCTGGCTGCAAAGCACAATGTACATGCACTTTTAATTTAAATATAATCATCTGATGCCGGCAGTTATTGGACAATACCGACCTGTTAAGAACCCTTATCTGTTCATTCTCCACTTACCCATTACCCATCCCTACTGGTGTAAACATGTTGAACAAGCCAACATAATCTTGACTCATGACATCGTTTAGATCCCGACTGTGACTTTGAAACAGTAGTTTTAGGTAAAAGTGTCTGGTATTTTAGTCACAAAATCACTTCTAGACTCAAGTGTTTGTTTCAATGAATATCTGTTTATTAGATCAGTGGTAAATACATCAATTTGTAAATATTGACCACGGTCAAATATAGTATGTGGACTTCAGATCTGTTATGATAATTCTTGCGCAATAGAGTGATGCAGAAAAGATAATAGCCTCTTACACATAGCACTTTCAAGATTTTGCCGTGTTTAGTATGTGAATGGCAGGGCATTTTTACTGCTCCTCTCTTCTTTCTCTGTTGGTGTTAATAGAAGCTAAAAGGAAGGGAGATGAGCTGTGTTTCTAAGGGCCAGCCAGCATTGCAAAATACTCAGATGTCACGATGCCAGCATGCTGTGTGTAATCACAGACTGATGCGGCTCTGTGCTGCCTCTGTTTGATCTGTGTGGATTACTAAAGGAGAACAGCGACAGCTTAATCCGGATGTTTTTTGTTTTTTTTTTATTCTTTATTTTGCACCAATGCGGTGCAACGTCTGTGTGAATAGGGGTATTGGTAGGCAATTCTTCTTCAGGTGAGTGAGAATGTTAGTACAGGATGTGATCAAACTGTCAACTTGAGCATTAATATGGCCGGGCACAAACCCCTCCTTACAAAGATGACCAATGACTGCTGGTCCCCTATCTGGGTTTTGTACAGTTATGTTGCAGACCACTCGGCCACTTAAAGAGAAAAAAGCAAATGCAGTTGAGAGCAACTGCACTGGATCGGCTGATGCTCCGTCAATGCAAACAGTCTTGGATTTGTGTTTTTCTCCACTGAGGATGCTAGGACTAAAGCTGAAGAAAGTGCTCAGGCTCAACTTCTCAGAGCAATGGCGAGTGTGTCAAAGAGGTGAAGAGAATGCAGGCAGGTGGAGTGTGTAGAGAAGAGGGTCAGGTGGTGTCTGTGACACAAGAACAGTGAAAGTAAAGAGAGAGGTTAAGAAGAGATCAGCCCTTCTATATGGCTCAGAGATGGCAGCACTGACAAAGAGATGGCAGGCAGATCTGGAAGTGGCAGAGTGGAAATTGTGGAAAGTGGTTAGCTTTTCTTAGGGAGTGATAGAAAGGGTTGAAGACAATGACATCAGAACAGCCAAGTTTGACATCTTGGAGATAAAGGAAGAGTAGATTGTAGATGATTTGGACACATAAAAGGGGAGGTGGGAGTGGGGGTGGTAGTGAATACAAAGATGCTGGAAATGGAGCTGCCAGGCAGAAGAAAAAGAGGGAGACCAAAGAGGATGTCTGGATGTAGCAAGAGAGGACATACAGTTGGTTGGTGTGACAGCGTAAGCTGGAAACGAATGATCTGCTCTGGCGACCCCTAATGGGAAAAAGCCGGAGGACAAAGATGAGGGGTGTCTAAGAAGCTTAAAATACTGAGAAATCACAATAATTTTTGTCTTGTCAGTAAGTACATCATGATGATGCAGTCACAGCAAAAACATGTGGAAGCTTTTTTTTTTTCACTGTGAGTATAGAATTAAACAGCATCCCCCTGCTGAGCATGCTCCACTTATGAAGCTAATATAGACTACGAGGCAAATAGAATAAAACCAGCAGAACACACAGCCTCAGCTATCTTTCATGGTTGATTACATGCAGTTTATTATAGCACAAAATTTGCCATACATATATGTGTGTGTGTGTGTGTGTCTTTCTATTTTTTGTTATTTTCTTTATTATATTGACATAAAGACACATCCTTCTTGTCTTTCAAGAAGGCTGGTTGTTGTTTTTATTTATTTTTTTCTAAGGCTGGTACAAAGTTTACACATTTTAGTAAAAAATGCATCACAGTAAACGGCATACATTTGTTGATCTACACTGACAACTGCTAAAAGGCAAATTACGTAATAAAATGTCAGCTCTACACTACATTTGCTGTGGTTGATTTCCACACATTTGTTTAGTGAAAATGCTCCCTTCTGGTAGGAGGACGTGTGTAAACACCGCTATCCATAACGCTAGGATTACCAGTGACAACATGTGATATAAAATAGATTTAAACACAGTATTTTCAAGGATTTTCAAGGTTTTCACACAATTCAATTCATTTCAAAAATACTTTATTGATTAACTGAATGCAGCTGTATTTTGAGAGAACCATTTTTATACGGTGATGTGTTTTGAAAAGCTTAAATTTACAGCATCAATGATATCCATACATGCTAGAATTTTATTTATTTAAAGTCTGCCTCCACTCTCATGCATCAGAAGTGAAGGGAATTACTATGCAACTATTATCTGTCGATATTCGTATTAATCCACCTTACTGTGAAGAGTTAGCAGGGTTTCTGTTGATGGGACGTTGTTTAGGTCTCCAACACTGGATACAACATATTAACAGCATTTAATATCACTCTTACTGGAACTCTCAACAGCTGCGTTTCTCTAAACTCAACTGCAAACTATTTCAGAGGATATCAGGTGTTTTATAGAGTCAAATTAATTGTAAATAATTTCGGTGGACTTACCCTTTAAACCTTTGAACAAAAGTTCAGTGACTCAGTCTGCTGCAAATAACTTCCGTATTTACCACTTCCCGGAGCCTGTGGAGTCCATACGAACTTTGAGGCTTGCTTTCATTTTCCACATCAGCATGCAGCATCAACGGGGGAGACTGAACCGCAGTCTGCATTCATTGATCAGTGAGTTATTCTTTGTTAAACCCACCGACAGCAATGAATGTTTATTGCAGCCTTAAGGATGAGCGCCTTGTGTATTATCTGATGAAATTATTCATGAAAATTCTGTCCCACTTCTGGTCACAAGCTTGATCAAGTCCATGCTCAGACTAGAGCTTCCTGAGCATCTTGCGTCCTGGTGGAGCCTCTCAGGGTACAGTCAACGGTCGATGGTTTTGGTCTAAGCACAAACTCACCGACAGCGTTGAATGTTCCCCGTGAGCACACAGTTTGGTTTTCATTTGACTTAATGGGGGACAATGAACATATGAGACATTGGACCAAAAAGAAAAAATCTCAAGTTTATTTTCATTTGTCTTGGCCTGCTGTTTGTGGCTGTTTAACAGACAAGTTGAACATGGAAGAAACTCTCTTCTTTTCTTTCCTGTTACATATAAATCACATGCACAGTTTGAATGTTAATTCCAATCAAAACGTATATTTCAGTCCCTGAAAGCCTACTGTTATGTCACAGTGTTACTTACCAGCATTTTCTACATTCACTTCAGCTAACAACACCTGATTACAGCAGCAGAAAAAACAAACAAGCAAAAGAGGACAAAAGATGGTGGATACATGTGTGTTAAGTGCTACAGTTGTCTCTGTGTGTGTGTGTGTGTGTGGTTTTCTTTCGGCCTGTGTCGTGCCGTCCCGGATTAGGACCCCTGATACCGTGAAGGCTTAAATGATGCTGATGAGAAGCCAGCAGGCGCATGCGAGGAGAGATAGTGATGCAAATATTGCTGCAGACATGGGGAAAGCCATCACGGCCGTCATCATACTCACCTTTTGAAAAACTATTAAAAAAAATAATTAAATGAAAACTCTGACGAACCAGCACTTCGCTCACCTTCAGCCTGCAGCAAGAAGAAGAACAAAAGAAAAAACATGAATAGGAGGGCAGAAAATGACAGCAGTTGGTTCTCTCATGGAAGGATGTGAATCGTTACAAATGTGATCAGAGAATGCTGCTCTGCCCCACAGCTTAAACAAGTGCACTGCGGTATTGAGCTAGTTAGTTATTACTGTTCCCTTTACCCTGCGCTGAACCTCAGCTACTGCTCTGGGAGTGTGCCTTCCTGTGCTCGCCTCTTTGAGGTTGGAAAATCATGCAGTCATGTTTTATTAATGCTCTCCCTGTCTGTCTGTCTCTCCTTTTCTGTCTCCGCTCTGTGCTGCTTGCTTCCCTTGTCACTGAAGAGAAGATTTGGAACACTGGCTTTTGTTTGCACTGCATCCTTGTTTCAGCTGATAATTCAGACGTTTTATGTAGGTTGAGGTTCTGGTTTTAGAAGCTACTGAAACCTGCGTGGAAGGTGGTGAATATGTGATGATACTCATTGTTGAGTGATTTGTTGCAGTTCCACAGGATTTGTATTCTGTTAGCTCAGTCAGATGGAAAATGAGAGAAGTGGAATTGTAGATTTGCTATGTGCTTTCTGTACACCAGAGGCTTTCCAAAGAGAGGCACACTGTCCTCCTCTCTGCATAATGAATGATCACTTTGAGAAAAGAGATGCACAATTCACTCTCCCACTTAGACACAGTTCACTGACTGTAGAGAAGACATTTTTTTCCACAGTATGGTAGGACAGAGCGATGTGACCTCAAATCATCATAACCATGAATTGAACAATTTACCTCAGTTACGCTTGATGAGTGATTTAGTTTTTTTTTTTTTTTAACCCTTATTGATCACTGACAAGGTTTTCTGCTGCAAATATGCTCAGCTATTACAAATGGAGTATTTTTTAATTAACAACATTTTTATACTTATTATTTTTAAAATAAGTGAAGGAAAATACAGATTAACTATTTGCGATCACTTACTGATTATTTTCAACAGTTGTAATGATTGATGATGCAATCTTCCCGATATATTCTGACTGTTGACTTCGATCAGTTATTGATAAATTTGCCACCCCTACAACATGATAATAAAAAAATTTTCACTGACAAATGACAAATAAAGGCTTCTTCTTCTGACACTGCCACACGTTTTCAAGATTAATTTCACTTGAATATACTTTTTTTTTTTTTTTTAACTAACTGTTGAACAAAGACTGTGGAATTAATGTAGAACTTCTGAAAGGTATTTTTGGACACGAATGTTGGTGTTCCTTCTTTCATGTGAAAGCCATGGCTGGATATTGTACTTTTCAATTACCATAATAGTTCTAATCTCGAAGAAACTTTTAAAAGCAAATTGACACCTTTTTTTTTCCTTTTTCAAATAATCCTAATTTCCCCTCTGTGTTTTGAAACAAAGTGGGGAAGTAAGATCTTTCTCAACCCCTCTGGCTTCAGCTTCAGATGATTCCCTCATTGTTATAATGTTCAGCTGTGTAACCGAGACGCACAGAGGCTTTTTTTTTTTTTTTTTTTTTCTTCCCCAACCTCCCCTTGTCTCTCCCTTTCCCCATTTTTTTTTTTTTTTTTTTTTTTTTTTCCTTCCAACCCCCCCCCCCTGGGGAAAAT
>JBAMYA010000024.1:16602033-16627777 GCA_037176975.1 Arrhamphus sclerolepis | reverse complement strand
GGAAACTGGGAGAGTCAGGAAGTTTTTTTTTTTTGGTCCGAAATCTCTTTGTGTTTTTCCTTTCCTCAGTTTTTTTTTTTTTTTTTTTTTTTTTTTTGACTTTCAACTGCCTCTCCTTGGGAGAAGTTATGGGAAATACAGTATATGTTAACTGGCCGCATGCTCACTGACTCATTCATCTGTTTGAGGCGTGGCTGAATTTCCACGTCGAGGTTTTTAATAATACCGCCGTTGGCATGGTCCCCAGAAACTTTGCATAACTGAAAAACTTTGAAAAGTGTAACATGTAAAAATAGCTGGGTGAGCATGAGAGCCTGCCAGGGCCCTAGTGTGCAGTGCAACAGTGTGACTGAACCAGTATGAACCCTGCGTCGTCAGCACATTCCAGGGGTTGGACAATGAGAAGCACACTGTGTACTCTGTCGGATTGCCTGCATAGTTGGCTGTGTGCAACCAGGACTCCGTGCTGCCTGAAACAAGGCCAGTATAACACAGATGCACAAAAGTCTGCAAAATGAGTTAGGATTTTTATAGCAGCCGATGCCAGTTATGTTGGGATTGCATGTATTGTGTTAAAATATTTTTAGGCTACGAATTAGAAAACAGACTTTCTTATGCCTGATCGGTGTAACCATGTTCTTTTCTTTTGCTAGAAATAAGCCTTACAAAAGCTCAATAATCCAAACTCTGACTAAAATATGAAGACGTGGTCAGTGTGGAAACCTATTCTCAGACAAGAAACCAAAGGGACTGAGTTTGTATATCAGGAACTCAGAGTTGTACATTCTGTTCCTTCTGGTTAGAGCTGTGGTTAGTCAACTGGATTGGTTAAGCTAAGATAAAATCTGAAAAGGCGAGGAATTGAAGGTGTTGTGTTGAGAACTGATCCAAGAGTCTGCAGATTAAAAGATGAATGTATTCACAGACCCAAAACTACACACCCTTGCCTTCCCCTCGACCCTTGCAGCATAAAACCCCTACTGTTTCCTGGTGAGGCCCCTTCACTCTCATGGGCCAGTTTATTTCTTTCACTTTCCATTTTGCACTGAGACGGGATGTGAAAAGTAAATATGGAGTATTGGTTCCTGCTATTGGATATCCAAAGCTTGATACTGTACCTGTTCATTTTCTCTGACTGTTCAAATATTAAGCATTTAAGTGTTTCCATAGTTAACCTGACACTGCCAGCATAGCTCAAAAGGCCGTTCAAAAATAGAATTCAAAAAAGGCTGGGCGGCTGCCATAATATACTCTCAAACACTTTCCCATCCCATCATGCCTTTTGACAGATGTTATTATACAATCCGCCAGCACAGTGAGACGTCTCCTAATAGAAGTGCATGATGAGATTAAATTGTTGAAATCACTCGTGGCACGAGTGGTTCTCTTCATGAGCAAACTCATTTAGATTAAGTAAATACGCCTTAATTGCTGTGTCAGTTCCAAAATAGGTTTTAAGTCAAAATGGACATTTTAATATCTGCTTGATTTAAGAAGTTTATAACAAGATGTAAGCTGTACAACAGAGTCACTTAGCATTATTAGCCACACTGCTGCAGTTTTTGTCATGCATTTAAAAGACAAATTATATAACAGTGGTGATCTAAAATTTGCATTTAAGTGAATACACTGCGGTTTGATTTGTTGGAGACAAAACGTGGCCCAGTTAGCTGCAATATTTCTCACACATTGTGAATAAAGTATAATGTAATTTCATTTGCTGACCAGAAGTGACCAGAAGTGCTTTCACTAAATTGATTCAGCTAATGCACTGTACAATAAGATTTAATAAGTTTTGTTAACACTGATGCAGTGGTGGTCTTTATTTGTCTGGGCTGTTTTGTGTTTATTTGACAGTACAGTCTTAATAAAAACCAGGATTTGGAAAAAGGATGTGACCCGAGTTGTTGCATAATGATGTTGTAACAGTTTGTGTGTGGGTTTCAAAGTGCTAGATTTACCCTTATCAACTTTATAGGAAATGCAAGTTCAACAAAGGAAACTCTCGGTTCTGACAGATTTAAAGAAAAAAACCCAAAACAAAATGTTAACAGAACATGTCAGCCAAATATTGTTTGGCAGAATTTAGAGTATTTCTTGAGTGAGTGTGTGTGTGTGTGTGTGTGGAGGGGGGTGGGGGTACAAAATGATTTGTAATTGTTGAAAAGCCAAACTGGCTGAACCTGCAGTGTCCAGGCGGGCTCTGCGCCAGCGTAGGGACTCCTTCAGGCAGAGTGCCAAGTCTTTGCAGAAACAGCCTGCTTCCACGTGCCATGAAACATTCTGCCAAGGCTCAGGGGGTTTCA
The DNA here is from genome assembly GCA_037176975.1 of Arrhamphus sclerolepis. NCBI lineage: Eukaryota > Metazoa > Chordata > Actinopteri > Beloniformes > Hemiramphidae > Arrhamphus > Arrhamphus sclerolepis. The sequence goes on along the minus strand of JBAMYA010000024.1, from coordinate 16,625,471 downwards.
TCTGCAGCCCTAACTGTGGCTGAGCCAGTAGCTCTCTGTTGCCAGCTCCTTTCTCAGCATTAACCCATGGCTTTCTTGACAGTGACGTGCTGTTTTCTCTAACATACCACCCTGACTGCTCATGGGTTAGCCTTCTTCCCACACCTGTCTCTCAAGCCCTCTAGCAGGAGCTTGTATCCTCATCCTGTCGTGGGCTGACTGACATGCCTGTCTCCTTGTTCTGTTTTTCTCTCTCTTCTCTCTCTGCTGTGCACCTTTGAACTCGGTGTTGATGCACTTGATCACAGTACGTCAGTCTGGCTCTTGTTGACTTATCGAAGCCCACAGCGAGCCAGAGAACTGCATTGTGTGTCACACTTCACTCTTCTCTAAAGCTGTGTTGGCTCATTTCAATCATTTCAGAGCACTAAGGCTGATGAATATGTATCCCAGGCTCTCTGTAAAGTAGTTTTGAAGATCCCTAACAAAGCATGATGAGCAAGCCTTTTGTGGTTGTCTTCTGGATTTAACCATGACATTTCTCCCGTTCCTCCTGCCACTTTTGGCTTCAACAGACTTTATCCCCAGGTCAAGGCTCACGCCCACAATCTGCTGTCAGACTAGCACATTTTGTTATTTGGGAATTCACCGTCTGCTTGACCCCTATATGAGTGACTAAAATGATGCAGAAATATTTTGCCAACTAAATATATCCTCAAGGACACTCAAACAAAGGCTGCAGGAGAGCGTAGGGAGTCGGGCCATCATCACCATCACTCTCGATGCCCTGCACCCACCCCTGATGGAACGCAGGAGAGCCTTATTTTGAGCGATTTGGAAATGGCATTGAACAAGGATTCAAAGGAGAAAAAAATCACAGGTAGTAAATGATATTTCTGCTATCAGCTGGAGCCCGATCTGTTTTTTCTCTGCTCAGATGCTGCCTGCACTATGATACAACTTGACAGACATAGTCAGTCCATATCAGGCTTCTTCTATACCAAGCTGCGCTCCATTTTTAGCTCAATTTAATATTGTAATTAATACTTCTGCCATATTTAGTGCGTTACTGTGCCGACCCAGGCTAAGCCATGCTGTTATCTTTTCTATATTATCTGCACTGCTATATTATTCCTTTAAAGTCACATAACGAAGTTCATCTTTGTGTGACAAACGACACAAAGCATTGTGCCCCTTGTCCCATCAGGGGCATGTCTCTGCATCGCATCAGCAGGGACACTGTGTCCTTAATGCGCTGTACAATGCTTTGTGCTCTGTTGACCTGCTCAGCGCTGCTTAAGCCAAAGTTAAGCTTATCTTTTTGCCCTACTGTATTGATGAAAGACAGGCGACTGTTCACTGTGCTGTGGATAAATCACAGGCAGCTGGTGGGTGATATTTTTCCAGATGCATAAATACGCGATTCTCAATGGTAGATGAACATGGTGGTATAAGTCGTGGATGTTTGAGGCTAACGTCATCGTGGTTTGAATCGGCTGATCCTCTGCACAGCAGTTTGATTCCTGAGCAGTAGAGTTGTTGAGGCCAGTGCTTTAGAGAGTTGCTCAGAGACTTAACCCTCCTCCACAGCACCCCACCAGCCCCACCCCCAGCAGAGGAAAATCTCTGCTGAATTCATGTCTCCTTTCAGATTTCTAAGAGGTGTTAAACCTTTCTGGATTAAAGAAGGTAATCTGACAGGCAGAAGATTGTATTAACCGGAGTGTTGGCAGAGCTTTTAATTTCTACCCTCTTTTCATTTCTCCCTCTCAGCCTGCCTCTCTTGCTGACCTGCTAGATGGTATTATTATGTTTTTCTTTTGAATTACAGCAAAAACTTACACATTTTTCCCTGCGATTCAGTCTTCTCTCTCCTTCTCACAGGCTCTCTCTTCCACTCTTTCCATATCTCTTCCGCTCTCTCCTTTCTGCATCTCTTTACGGCTTTCCCAGCACCGACAGCATACTTGTGTGAACCCATGATTTATCATTTGCTAATCCGTGCTTATTATGGAGCTTTCCACGCAGCCCTTATCTGTTGCTGAGGCTGCTTTTCACTCCATAGCTGCCAATTATTTTTCAGGCAGCCTGCAAACAGACCTACCTCTGTCAGGCAGCTGCAGATCTGCCACCAAGACCTCTTACTCTTTTCATGCTCAAGTCTACACGCACAGGTGCACCTGTGACAACCTAGCTGAGTAGACTTATTTTTGGTCCAAGTGCTTACTGACTTGACAGTTAGAGATCAAATGCAGCATTGCATCCAGCATTGAAAATGTTTTCCACTTTTACCGATAACTTAAACTTCCATTCAGCTTCACCTGCAGAGGTCAGTGATGTGTGGAGGGTTGTTAAAGATGAAGGTTCAGAACTTGTGCTGAAAAGCATTCTACATCACACACACAAACTCACTGGGGTCAGCCAGGGTATCTTCAATCATAAGTGTGGTGATAACGATAAACAACTAGCTGATATAAGAGCCCTGGTATTAACTGGTGTTACAACATGTAAGCTGTTTATCCTGATATTTGTCTCGGGAGAGCTAGTTTTTAGCACAGGTGATGCCTTGTCACAATCTATTTTTCATTTAACTTGACATTTTGAAGCTTAGTTATTACTGCATTAGCATCAAGGTCAACATTCTGCTAGCGTGCCAAATAAAGCACCCACACAGGCTGTATAAGTGGGATGGCAGAGTCTCACTGTGACTCATCAACACTTCCTGTGGCCAAGCAGTGGGGCTATCAAGGTTGGCTTATAACAGCATGAGGTTATGGGCAGCGGGGCTTGGCCCACGGGGAGGGTATGCAGATCACAGCACGCTCAGCTGATGTGGCGTCCAATTGTCAGCGTAATGTGTAGTGACGTGCACATCAGAGCAATGTGGGTCAGAACGTCAGACGACCAGCCCGCGGCCTGTATCTGCTCCGCCTGTCTAATCTGCTGTAGCCTGACCAGACGAGACTCTCTAATCGACCCTGATATTCACTGAACACACATTACCATCTCCCCTCAAGCTCTGGAACACAAACACGCACACAGCGCCAAGGAATTTCAATCTGTGACATTAAGGAGATTCTAAGGTAATGGGTATCAGAGAGGAAAAAATGTTTTTAAGGCAGGTATAAGACGACTTTTCTAAATGAAATGAGCACAGCATTCACTCCTCCAGCTGTTTGAGTCAAACCATGTGTATGGCGCCAGCAACAATCTTGTTGGGCAAACTGCCAACCTCAAGACAAATTACAGTTCACTGAGAGTGTAACAAATCAAAATTTTTACTCTTCGTTTTATCTCATTGCATCTATGCTTTCTTTTCTTTGATGTTGTGACCACTATATTTACAATGCTCTGCACAAATCCTTCGTCAGTTTTGAAATATTTATGCAGATGGCTGACTATATTTTCCAGGGTGTGTAGTCTTTCCCTGGTGCAATGTGGACTGAGCCGTGATTTTTCAGCAGTTGAAATTGGGTCAGATGGACAGAGAGCTTAATAGGATTCCCATGACATGGTCAGGGGCTGGTGTCTAGGGGAGGAAGAGGAAGAGAAGAGAAAGACATGGGAGGGGGCCGCAAGCAGTGGTGGTGAAATGGTGGTGGAAAGGTTGGAACTTTTGCAATTGTATGTTTTGCGCCTATTTTCAGACTTAACCATATACACCATATAAGGCTCGCATAGGGATCATCAAGTCTTTTGGTGTTTTCAGTTTAACCAGTTTTTTTCTTTTTTTTATTAATTATTATTATTATTTTATTTTATTTTTTTTACAGCTTGGGGAAGTAGACCCAAAGGAGTTCAGCCCGCGCAAATCTGCCTCTGCCTCATCAAAGGCTGTAATTTCCTGTTAATTTCAGGCCCCCATCCCCCAACTCAGAGCTCGTCTGCTAATCCCACCCCTTCAACCTACCCCCCACCCCATGCGCACACCCTCTAGCCCCTACCCTGGGCCCCCCTGCTGGTGTCCTGCCCGCCTGCGCTTATAGGCTTGCTACACTCCAGGGCTTGGGACTGGGAGGCTATACGCTTTGTGTCAGCAGACTCGCGGCTGAACACTAACAAATCCTCATTGTCCCACGCGGCAGTGGTGACCGAGGAGGAGGAGGGGGCATCACTGTCTGGTTTCTATTCAAATCCAGGTATCCACACAAGCCTGAAAGGGGGCAAGGGCTGCACTGGGGCTCACACAGTTCCAAGTGTAAGACCAAATTCTATTCAGACCTCGTCTCAAGGAAGATGGGAGCAGAGGTGTGGGGGTCTCAGAGGCCGCTTACAGAACTGCTGCCTTCTCTGAACTCACCAGCTGATCAACAAGTGATAATGAATTTCAAAAATCTTCAGTCTCCCAAAACTCTATATGTATACTCCTCATTTTCAAAAAAAAAAAAAAACCCCAAAAATATCTGAAGTAAGTGTCACTGACAGTCATTGATTGAAGTTATGGAGTTCACAACTTAGAGTTTCCAGCCGCTGCCGGTACTGATGGCTGATATGTATATCTTAGTTATCTGGGTAACAAGACTCAGCATGTACAGGCATTTCAGAATGACTTATACTCCACTTTCAGATATGCACGCTTTCTTTTGTTACCTTTTGTTTTCGGTCTTAAAGCAGTGACATTTGTTTGTTACTTCCTGTAACAACGGTTTATGGCCTTGGAGAGCTCCTTTTTCCTTATTGTCACCAGCACTCAGACGTCAACTCGGATTTATTGATGCGTTTGTGAGTTGTTTGTTCGTCCTGATGTTATGCCTACGTGGTGCCTGTGTTTTTTGGGGGTTTTTTTCCCTGAAGCAGCAGCAGCCGTGGTGTACATCTGTGATCTGCAGAGATGTTTTTTTTTATTTTTTTTATTCAGTTGTTGGTACTCCCTCATGAACACAGCCTTTTGCAGTGGATTAAGAGCTTTGGGCAACAGCAGACTGGGACAAGAAAATATAGGGATGGCCAGCATTTCCTGTCACTAAATACATTCTAAACCCATTGAACCCCATACGCAATCCGGCAGGAAAACCGGCAAAAAAAAAAAGGAAAGAAAAATTAAAAACGGGAATAGAAAATTCAAAGCTCTGTGAAAATAACTGTTTCTTCTATTCTTCCTCTTTCTTCAGTCTATATTTAACCACCTCCTACGTATACACTTCCTTTGCTACAGTTTCACCCAAACTCTAGCAACTAATTGACATTGATTTTTGTTAATTTGGTGTGTTTAAAAGGCTAATAAACCAATAAGTAGTCTTCTAAACTTTTATTGAAATTAACTATAAAAGATTTTTGACGTAAACAAAAATATTTAAAATATTCCCTGAAATGCTCGTCATTTGACCTGGAAAAGCATGCCGGCGCTTCTCGAGGTGTAGAGATGCAAGGTGAGCACGCTGGAAGGCAGCTAGAAGGGAAGCATGGTTACCCCCAAACTCTAGCCATAACTCTAACCCACACTCTAAAGCTAAAGGCTGGTGTCCCCCCTCCCTTTGTGGAGCAGAGCAGCAGCTGGCTGACCTGTCCCTCCACTGTAGCCTCTAATGGTTGACCTGCCCTGTCTGGTCGGCCCTGCTTGCTTTTGTCTGCTGTCTGGCTCAGTTCCTCCCCAGTCAAACATTGCTACTGGCTACCGCATTGGCATTCCCACAGAGGCGGCTTTGGAAAACAAAACAAAACAAAAAAAAAAACGAAATGAAAAATGTACGCACACATATTCATGAACAGAAACACAGTCACACACTTTTCACACGTAGCACACTTTGTCCAGTGCACTCGATCGGTTTGTTTCCTTCTCTCGTCCACATACATCCTTTTCAGAACTTACCCATTCACAGGGCTCCTGCCTATTTTCATAAACTCTCATAACTCAGGCTCTTTTACACACACACACACGCCTAAAGCAAATTAAAATTAGTAGTTTTCCAAATTTTTATACCATTAAGAATTACAGAAACTTTTTTTATTCAGTTAAATATCGATTAGCTTGACTTTGAATGAGTACTTGGTTCAATTAATAAATGTTCAAGTTTTTAAGAGTGTAGAAGAGGTGGAGGCAAGGACTTTGAGCAGGAAAAAAGATTCAGAAAAAAAAACCAAGCTATTCAGATACTTACCTAAGGTGTAGCCAGAAGTTCAGCGCCAGGAAACTGTCGTGACTGGATGGTAGAAAACACAAGAGCGAAAAGCTTCCATATTCAGGGAAAGACCTCATGCAGACAGGCTGAAAAGTTGCTGCTGAAATGGGTTGAACGGGTTCTTCTCTCTCTCTCTCTCTCTCTCTCTCTCTCCCTCTCCCTCTCTCTCTCCCTCTCTCTCTCTCTCTCTCTCTGTCTCACTCTCCCCCCTCTCCCTTTTTCTCCCCCGGTCTGCCTGCCCGTCTTTCCGTATCTCTCCCAGAAGTGCGAGCACACACACTTGCAGATAGACACTCCTGACACAGTCTTTCAGTCTGATCTCTGTGCCTCATGTGGGAAGTCAGCCAGCAGTTTGCAAATAAGTGCCTTACAAATTTCTTTCTTTTTCTTCCCGTCCCTCTCACCCTCCCTTACTCCATTCCTTCTGTTCTTCAGCGTTAAAAAAACAACAAAAAAACAAAGCAAAAAAAACAAACAAAAAAAAAAACACACACACACACACATTCTCACAAGAACCTGGCAATAGCACAAATTATTGAACTGCTCCCCATATCCATGCATGCACTATATATGTATGTATATTATATATGAAACCGTTGATGGACAGCTGCACATAGTCATGTGTGGAGAGAGGGCTGCTGTGATTGGCTCAAGGCCTGGGAGCCAGCAGCAGGAGGGGGACGGGGCCTTGCTGTGATTGGTCAGAGCTCAGACCATTGAAAGCGGAGAGCATCTCTATTGAATGGCTGTCACTCTGGGTGGAGCTCGAGTGACACTGCTGCAGATCGAAAAAAATGACTCAAAATACTGAGAGTTTTGTGTCTTTGAGTGTTTACTACTGAATGTGGACTGTAAGAAGATGTGTATATGAGAATAAATGACAAAGATGAATAGTTACTTATTTCCTGTCAAACTTGTTATGACTGATCATTTTAAGCTCATGATTTATTCAGGTTAAATTTGGCATTATGTTAAAAATATTTTTTAATGCCTGTCAGCTGCTGAACAGGCTACATTCTGTTTTATTAAAACAATAAAATTCCCTTTGCTTTAAATCATAATAAATACAATTATTTTATAGAAATACTTGCATTTTCATCTGTTTTGATTTCACTACTTAACTGTTTTGTGTCAGCCACATCCCATAGCAAAATTAACTTGTTATTGGTAGAAACACCAGTTAATTCAATACCTAATTTTAGATGCATCCATGGTAAAAACCAAACTATGTTGAACTGAGTTAAATAAACTATTTCCCTTTGTCTTCTGCTCTGAATGACCTCATAATTATTACAAAATTTCGTTTTGCATGACTTTATCCGATACAGTGACGCTAACCTGCCGAGAAATTAAGTCATTGGTGCAAGCAGCCAGTAGTTACTTAATCTGGTGTTATGTGTGAGTGATACGTATCATGTTACCACGCCACGAGGTCAGAACACATTAAAAGCTTCTGTGTTTCCAGCTCACCATGCCTTAAATGATTACTATGTATCATTCCAGGAGGGCTCCCAGGTCATGAACTGTTCCCACTTTCAATACTTTGGATGCATTCAGACAGACCCCATATTACATTACATTACATTAGCAGTGCTCCCCACCTTCCTTTCCTTTTTTTTTTCTTTTTGTGTAAAAACATAATAAAAGTTGTCAGATCATGGTAGGTTTTAGTATTGGGGAAATACAGCCTCAGACAAGCAACAGCATATCACTTTTTTCTCACCGTGCTGACAAAAAAGAGGCCAAAAATAAAGAAGATCAATAGGATCTTCAATAGCATAGTGCTTTTTTTCTTTTTAAACTAAGATATATATGCAGTTTGATCTTGCAGCCAATATTAGTTTTCTTGTGTGTATGTGTGAGTGAGAGTGAATGTGTCCTTCACCAGTCCTCTTTGAGAGTCTGATCTGACAAATTTTGTTTACACCTGAAGCCCTGATTCTGCCAGAGAGGATTAGAATCAGCAGTGGAGCACAAAAGGGCAAAAAGACAAGACAGTGATGAGTGTGATGCAGGTAGTATGACGATGCATGTGGTGTTTGTGTGGTGTGCTGTGCTGTGTGGTGATGGTGGATACACCCTCAATATTTACACCACAACCAAACCAGCCCAGCAACCTGACATAAAGTAGTGATGTTGACCGCCAACACTTGCTCTGCATCAACTGGGGACCACTACCAGAACTACAGGCTGAATCACAGCTGGTGCTGGTGTATTGGGCTAGTGTCATGCAGCAGACCTCCACCAGTGCACTGGATTTCCACCCCACCCCAACAGAAACCATCTGGCCAAGCAGAGTCCACATCAGCCACCAGAGTGAGCCAGGAATGTCTATGGCAATTCTCCTACCACAACAAACCACCCTCCCTGCAACACCATCACAGGACCTGCTGGATGACCCACTCCACCATAGCTAGAGAGTCTTAACCCCCATGTGCAGCATATTGATGTGTATACCTTAAGGCTTTTCAGACAGCCATATTTGCCAAACGTAAAGGTCGTTGACATGTTGTTGGCAAATTAGCAGGTGACTAGATCCTTAAGTGTGAACATCTCAAAAGCTTGTTGAAGATGCTCGCCAGTGCATCACAGCCACGGTCAGACTGGCCATCTGGACTCTCTGAAAAGGTAGACTGTCATCGGCCTGCCTGGCTGCATGCATGGAACAGTATTGTGTTGAACAGTCAGAATGTGGTCTAACAGTGGCCAGTAATAACAAAACTCCAAAAACAGCATGCTTATATAGTGCCTTTCTAGTCCGGGAACCATTCAAAACAACTTTCTCTCACTGTCCCACACACACAGCCCCCGTCTCTCTCTCACACACACACACACACACTTATTTCATTTATTTATTTATTGGACATCATTATTCCTAAAATTACTCTTATTATTTTTCCAGAGTGAAATTACATTATAGTTAAAATTTATGCAGCCCAGGTGGGATTTAGTATTACCAATTTGACTAAGCCTCATGTTTTTGGACTGTGGGACGAAACCAGAGTACTTGGAAGAAACCCATACAGATGCAGAGAGAACATGCAAACACAGAAAAGCCCAACTGACCCAAAATCAAACTGAACCCTCTGGCTGTAAAGTGACAGTGCTAACCACTGCACTCTGTGCTTCCTCTCTAAAAGAATACAGGAAAAGAGAACTGCAGCACGAACCCCACATCACCATGGTAAGAACTACAGAAGAAGGGAGAGGAACTATGAAGGATCGACAGAATTGATTCTATTAAATAATCCAGGATATTCTTAACCAAACTGTTCTGCTCCAAAAATTGCTGCACAACTAGGAGTAAAGTGGCATCACTGACAGTGTTGTTGGCCAGGTTCCAATGGAGATTGAGCAGTATCCACAACCAATGAAAGACGAAGAGAGCTAAAGGATGTTCATGTGTTACTGGTACTGTTAAGAACCCAAGGAATATAATAATGCTAATCTAGGTTTAAGTTTTCCATTTTCACATTTAAATTAGCTTCTATTAATCCCCATTTAACCATGACGTCAGCCAATATAATTAACTCTGTGGTGACTGTTTTTGTAAAATTTATTTCAGTTCTCTAGTTTGATTCACATGAAACTGTCAGTGTATCTGATAAATATTGTGATAATTACATTTAAAAAAAGGAAATGTCAAACAAAATGAATATATAAATATTCTTTACATTACTCTGCATTACAACATTGCTTTAGTTCATCAAGATTTTGACTTTGACTGGGGCTTTGCCATGTGTTAATTATTTTGTTTTCATCCAGTCTCTTTTAGACATACCTGTTTTACTTGTGTCCTTATGCTGTCACTCAGAGGCTACCTAAGTACTGCAAGATGATGCTATTTTTATCCACTATGTGGCAGTAATAATGTCTTGCATTTGCAGACACAACCGCTTCTGGTAAAGAAATTAACAAGCTTAAACAAGCGATACATTTTAGATCGTTTTCTACTTTAAAATAACCATGGTGAACTCTGATATTATGGAGTGTAAATCACATAACTCCAAACAAAGTAAAGAAGCTACATATCTATTCCCTTGGTGTGAGAGGAAGGACGAAATGGGAAGAATCTTGACATGCTGAACCTCACAAGAAATTCCAGGCTATGTTCCCGTCATTTCGACAAAGAGCAGATCAGCACTGTGGCGATCCTGTTTATTTTGCCTGGAATAACTGGAGGAAGCCACTATCATGGGGAAGACCAGAAAGGTGCAGCTCTACAAACCCTGCATGAATGTGAGTGCTGCCCCCTTACATGTCATGTTTTGCAGTACTTGGGTTGCCTGAGTTGCTGCCTAAACTTACCAGATCAACTTAATTTACCAGGTTACTCAATGACTGCAAGGTGCCCATGTCTTGTGGGGAAGGCAAGGCATAGAAATCTAAGAAACTTCACATTAATCAAACCATACTCTTTCACATGTGAACCTGGAATATGAAGTGAACATTTATTAAATGACTCATGTAAACACTTTGTTTGGAATATCGTATTATTTAGATTAAGGTCAATAATTAAGATTGCTGTTGTGGAAACATAGTTACTATAAGCATGACACCAGTGCCAGAGCTCTCCAGGAATGAACTGTTGCAGGGAAAGACAAAACACAAAACAACAAGGGTTTTATTGCATTTTACGTTAACTTTTCACAGGATTAGTATGTCGGTATGTGTGTTATGTGTGTATGTGTGTTTTAAATGTTTGTGTGTGTGTGTGTGTGTGTGTTTCAGTTTCCCCTGAGCGATGACAGCATAGCAAGGCCTGGAGTGAAGCCAAGTGCTTTCATTCACACCTGATTAGATCACTCTGACCTGGATAACACGCAATGCTCCATGCTGTGCTGCATGCTTCTACACAAATCTTTTGTTTGGCTTTAAGAAAATAATGCTTCGTGGCTTCATTTGTTCTCACTATGTTATTTACTCACCTGAATCTTAAGATCACTCACACACAGGTCCTGCTCTCGCCAACGCCACCTTTTGTGTCAGGATTGTTGTCATTCATGTATCTAGCTGCTTCTGCTGTCAGATGTGATGCTGCAGATGTTGGTTTTATATAAAGAGGATTTGTCACTATGCTGGGTTCAGTGAGTATAAAATATCTGATGCAGAAGTGGTAAGGTTACATAAAGTTAGAGTCTACATAATTTGCGATACAAAAATGTAGTTTGGTCCAGGAGTTGCTTACGTTCAATAGTTTGGTACCCAACAACCCATACAAGAGTCAGAAAATTGTAAAGAATTGTAAAAAGATTTAAACAAGGGGATGGTTGGCTGTGTTGAAATCAACAGGGAAGAAAGATAATTGAATTTAGAAAGTATGTCATTTTGATGACTGAGATTCTGCCCATGATGGATAACGATAAGTTAATTCAGCATTGAAGGTCGGAGTCTGTTGTTCTTAATCGTGGTGTGTTCTAGCACAACAAGCTCTGACTACCTGGGGGAAATATTATTGCCCATGATGCGATCTCTCAAGTGCATAAAGGGTTGGGTGTGGTGTATGGGTTGTCACATTCCAGCTATTGGTGTGTACTGGAAGAATGGAGAATTTGCTCCAGTTGATTGAACATTGAGAAATTTCAGCGATAGAATAGGTAAGTCTAGCTGTTTTGTTTTAATTGATGAAGGGTCTTGTCAGTACAGTAATAGATCATCTGCTTTCACTCCAGCCTCTGATTTCTAATTCCAGAGAAGCCACTGTATGAGCTATTATTTATCAATAGCTAACTTACCCACATGGAATAAGCAATTAATATGGAAAACTTATAAAACTTGTATTCACAAACATGAAAAACAAAACACAATAAAAACTTTGCTGTGCCTTATATTGATAGATGAATATGGATGGATAGATGAAAATAGAAAAGAAAAGCTAGGTTCTTCCACAGTTGACTGTTTCTTTGAGAAATAAGTTTTAAAAGTTATGATGAAAGCTACGGCTTCATAGATATATGTATATTTAATATGACCATGGCTCAAATTAGCTCTCTTTTCACTCTCAACACTGTCTTCACATATCGAGCACGGCATCTCTGTAAGAGATCAGCTAATTATCCTGGCGAGCCTGTCTCTGAAACACCTCTTTGTTGTGCTAATGTGCTCTCTGAGATAGCATCTCCATCCATAACCTTCGCCATGTCTAAAGATAACCTGGGGGGAGTGGATTGGTGGAAGTGGGACACTGGAAGTCGGACGGCAGTGGTTGAAGGAGGTGATGTTGCAAGAAGTCATGTAGCTGGGCCCACGATAACAAGCTTGTCCTCAACCTGCCCTCTACCAGACTGAGCATTGCACACAACCTGCAGGGCTTCTTGCCTGCCTTCCTGGTTGTTGATCCACTTGTCTCATGACTTTACTGGGAACATGTTGCTGGATTGGAATTTCAGCTACTAATCTTTGCATTCCAAGTTGCAGTTGCAGCAGTTTCCTCGTGCAAGTGATGTATACTGTGTGTATATACGGTTTGATATATACTGGACTGACTGAAAGCATTGAACCAGGCTTTTGTGCCCATCTCAGTTTAGAGGAATTCATGCTTGATATTTCTGGGCTGCATGAAAACTAGGTCACTGTGTTGTGCTGTTAGTTCTGTCTCTCTCTTGTTGAATGTGTGAATTTGTATAGAATAAAACTGTAAAATGGGGCTTTTACATAAGGATGGAATGGGCTCCACAGATATGCAGTATTGCTGCTGCAGAGATTCTTTCAAACTGTAGTGCTTGCCCCCCAACACCGTATACACTTCCTTGCATTGACACTCTGGGAGAAAACAAGATGGAAAGAGAAACAGAGGAGAAGAGAGATGAAATTCTCATCCTTAGTTCAGATCCCTAAGAACGCTAGCGAAGGCAGGATCTTATTATCACAGCAAATTTGCAGTATGCAGAGTGGAGGAGATTAGATGCGTCTTGCCTTTGAAGTGTATTTTCCAGCCATTGTGCGATGGCAAATTCCATCAAGTGTTGGAGGAAGCTATGATAAGAGGCATGGGTTATGAATGCTGCCGCATTAAAAACCGTCATTTTAGCAATAAGATGAAACAAACTCCCAAACTCTTCCTAAATGGAGGAAAAAAAATCCCTTCATTTCAGCACTGTCATTCATAGCTGTGTTACAAAAAGCCACATATGCTACAATAACAAGGTGCACTGGATGGATTGGATAGATGTAAAAATATGTGGATTATAGTTTATGTAAGTGATGGGCTATTGGGTTGTGAATAGGGGGGCTGATGATGTATTCTGTACGTTTTCTCACACACACGCACATAAATACATACAGTTACAATTATATAATCATTTAACAGTGACTAGCCAATTTTTTATCATAATTTCATCAACATTTTTAACATAGATGTGATAATCCATAAATACTGCAAAACATTGGTCTGAACTGTATTTGTAGTTAAATAGATTCTCCTTTTCTTTTTACTTTGGCAGCAAGCAGCAACATCACCAAAGTGATCCTTCTGTTTCCCGCCCTCTTACCCACTTAAGGTTCAGGGTGGAAAGACATCCCAGGGGACGCAGCTACTGAGTGACATCGCTGGTCTGGGCCTCAGATACTGTTGCAGCTACAGACCAGCACAGACAGTGCAGAGTTGCTGGAAGTACTCATATTGTTTCTACAGTTGGAGACTCAGGTGGAGAAAATGAGAGGAGTTCATTACACTGATCCATTCCTTTGGGATCGCCTTTTGCATTTGTTAGAAGTTTGCCCAATATTGTGTAGTTGACTTTTGTATAAGAAGGTGGAGGGGACCGGAAGGAGATGCCTGTACGCACATCCTGTACATCTTTTTGATAAACTTTCTGTCCACTTACAAAGTTAAAATGACCTTTGTTTGATTATAGGCAGCCTATCCACACTCTTGTGTAAGTGGAATTACATTTTCCGATGTTGTTAGATCCGTAAAATAACAAGTTTATTTCTAGCAAGATCAATTGACCCTAAGTGCTAATTTAAAATGTGATTATTGATGCCAGTGTATGTTCTCTTCTTGTTCAAAAGTGCTATGAATCAAGTTATTTTGATCCTTACCTTTGAATAATAGACCTAGGTTTTGTTGTTTTTTTAACTTTGGAATTTTCTTTTAAAATTAGAAGTAATTTTATCGACTGCAATTTAAAAATACTATATTGGCCATGGTGGCATGTACAGAGGTCTCAGACAAAAGTTAGTTTTTCCCTTCTGCTAATGAAATATTGAGTTGGCTATTGGGGAAGCCTTACCACAGATCTCGGTTGGGATATTTTTAGACTACAGTTACTAAGTGAAGGTCTGACAGAGAACACTGGGGATCACCCTCAATTGCTTTCATTTTTTCCCCTTTCCATTTTCTTCTCAATTTTTTTTAGTTTTTGGATTACTTTAAGCTTACCTTACAGTATAAACTTAAGATTTATCATCAGTGTTTCCTCTGTCACTTGGTTTAAAGAGTGTCTATATCATTAAAGGCTTCATTTGGTGCTTTTATGTCTTTGTGCAGGTATTTCCATCTTTGTTACGTGTGTGTACATATGAAATCATCTGTTAGTCTTTTGTGTTGAAGTGGAAGTAGAAGAGCCCTCGTGCATGAAATAATTCATGATAAGTGATAATGGACCCAGTAAGGTATAATTCATATGCCCCAGATCTGTTTTGAGACTATGGCTTCCACAAACTGTCCCATCACCTCTTACGGACACCCCACCCCCCACCCCACCCCACCCCCTAATACTCTGTTGTCTGATTGAAAAGGCCCCATTTATTATTTAGATCACTCCATAATTCATTCTTTGCTCACATGTTCACTCTATATTGCTCATTCTTCATCTAGTGCAAATTAGCATGAACTCTGTATCTCTCTATTTGTGGAAAACGGAACAAAAACAAGCAGTAACAGCAGGCCATTCCAACGTTAAGGCTTGGTGCCTGTTTCTTCCGTCCTTCCTGTGATGTGATTCTGTGTGACATATTGAGTCTCATTTGTAGCCTAAAGAGCCAAACAGCTGTGGCCTATTTTGTTTAGATGTTGTTCAAGTGATGTCACGATTTTTGCCTTGTAAGAATGCCTTGCTGTCGGCACTCGGTGTGAGGATGTCAGGAGAATTTCACTAAGCTGCTGATGAGAAGGGCAGGGGTTGTGTAGCCTTTAGATTAATCTGATAAGTCGACCGTGGTGATTATGGGGCAGTTGGTAAGACATCTATTAACAACTATTAAATATTCACACATGCCCTGCTACTATTTTTGACTTGAAAAAAACAAAAAATATCTGCTTCGTATAAAACTCAATGAATGCTATTTCATAGATTAGAGATTTATCATAAATATGTAAAAGTTTTAAGCTAAGAATATTTCTGAATGATCTAATTAGATTTTTTTTTGTTACATGGTTGAATGTTAATGTTCATGCCTTCTTTAACAGCATCAGCACCTAGCTTCACTTGGCTCAAAAAGAAATAGTTATTTACTTCACTGCATGCCTTGGCACGTCAGGCAGAGTGTGCAGGCTAAACACATAGACAAAACATTTCCAGTGATGAAGCCTATAGTCTTGCTATTTAAATATACCCTGACATTCCAACATGGCATTGCTATTGGTCATGCATAGCACTAAAATGTTCTTTTTTTGTTTTCACAGATGCAATCAGTGAAAATAATCTAGGTAAGTACATATCTTTTGTGATCTTATGCTCTGTAAGATGGTTATGAGTTGAAATAGCAAAATGGTCAATAGTCTGAAATCTTGTGTGAATGAACAAATAAATGGTAAATTCATGATTCATTTATTCATTCATTCATTTATTCATCCATACACTCATTTTATTTATGCTGAAATGGTCAAATCTAACACCAAAGCAGCGATATGGGATGTATTTTATAAGATGTTTCTGTTTCTGGGTCAACACAACCCAGTATCCATACAGGTAGGTACAGTTAGATCCAGAGGTACTCACGCAATGACAGAAATGGTAAGATAAGATGAGATCAACTTTATTGTCCCGCAACGGGAAATTTTTCTTGGGCAAAAAGTACAGCAGCTGCACAGCCAACATATACACACATACAGTTTCTCCAGTAAGTTGAATGTTATTATTAAAAAACAAAACAAAAAAAACTGGATGTCTATAAAAAAATAAAAAAAGAACAAGTTAAAATTATTAACTATCCCAACATTAGATCAGTTTTAATAAAACCAGTGCTAAATGATGATTTTACCTTTATATACCACCACAATGGAATTGCAATAAAACAGTCAAGATGTTATCAAAGTGGAGACATTAAATCTTAATGTAAAACTCTTTACCAAAATTTGGCATTTTAAGCAAAGAATCTCCATTTCCAAGTGCCTCCAGGCCATGGAGGACAGCTAAAGTAGACGATCACAGAATCCTGTCCTTGGTGAAGAAAAAATACATTGACAGAGGTCAAAAAGATTTTGAGAAAATGGTTATATTATTCTTTAATTATTCTCTTAAGATTCAGAATCAGATTCTTTTGACACGTGACACCAACATAAACTTCTTACAGCATGAAGAGAGAAAAAAGTATGGATTAGGAAAGGGAAGCCCATGATGCAAAACATGCTACATCACATGTCAAACATAATGATGACGGTGCAAAGGCATGGTTAACTGCCTGTGAAACTGGCAGTTTGTTTATTGATAATATGACTGATGTAGCAATATGAATTCTAATGTGTAACATGATTAATAGAATGTGGTTTAACTTCAGTTATGTTTAAGCCCTATTAGACATCAATAATTATTCACTTACTGAATAGTTTTTATTGCGGGGAAAAGACCCAAAAGATTGTGTAAGAGAGTGGACAATTGATCCTTTATCAGCCTTCTGATTGGTCCCTGACTGATCAACCAGAAAAATCATTCTCTGTTGCTACATCCGGGGCGGAATATCTGGTTGGACAAAATATCCGGCTCTCTCATTTGCAACAATGGAAAGAACGTAGTTTTTATTTGCTTGTATCAACATTTAAATCATTTTAAAACGATTTTCTTTGTTGCACACAGTGTAGTGAGGGTGCAGATTTTTTTTTTTTCTTTTAAATCCCAAAACGGGCAGAAATCCAAGCTGTACCACCAAAACAAAGTAGGCTAGGCAGCAGGCTACAACCCATAGCTACAACCACCAAAGCGTTTTATTTTTCTTAAAATGGTTATACGATGTGCTTGGGGTACTTGTAAAAGTGCCACTAAGATATTTAAGAGTCCTGGCTGGAAAAATGGTCACATATAGTCTTTAAAAGTAAGTCTGTTAGTGGGAGGCTGCTAGCATCAGCTGCTTACTCTGCCATGCTGTTAACTAAACTAATCAAAACATCCTGCTTTTGTGGAAAACACCCGTTTTTCAAGTTCACTACACGTACCTGAAGTGTTCCTATTTATTAATATCCAGTTGTTGTTGGTTATTTTTGGTACATTAATTAGCAATAAAGCAATGTAAAAACCCATTTTTACGATGGGAGTGGACGGGAGAGATGATAATTTTGTCTGACTTAGCAACAGAAACAGAGGGGCGGGACTTAATAAAGTGTCAATTGTATTGAATCAAAAAGCTTTGTGTGCAGGGTACTTGGGATTGTCCAAATGATTTTCTCTTTGTGACTTCATTTTTGTAAATAATAGCACTGTGAAAAAGACATGTTCATTTGAGGCTGTATTTGCCAAAAATTCACTAAGATCAGGTGATTTATTTCTTTATTTTACATTGTATGCCTAAGGTTTACATCTGTAGCTTATTAAAATAGTGTTTTAATTCAAAATATTTTTTTCTTTTTAAAAAAAAGGGGAAAAGAAAAAGAAAAAGATGGCTTCTGTGTTATAAAAAAAAAAAAAACATCATCAAACACCGTTTTGATCACAAGAAGAAATCATACTTCCTTTGGTTTCATGATTTATTTATTTTTATTAAAATACCCAGAATGTATTGAAAAACCATTCAATTTCCTGCCACAGTCAAAACATCTCCCACTCAGAGTCTGCAGTAATTGCAAGCTAATGCCTTTAAGTAGAATCAGGGCACATTTTACAGCAACAGAGATTAGTATTTAAAGAGATTTTTACTGTGACCAATTGCATTTATTTTCAACTGTGACATTAACAGGAATCATTCTTCATGAGCAACTGCTTTATTTTGTCCCCGAGCTCTTTTGGAAAAATTCTGCACTTGCATTGATTAAAATGAATCATTTTCTGTCATTACTGCTGCTCCCCTGTGCACCTCTGTCAGCTTGAATGAACGGTACTAAAAGGCTGCTCAAGACGACAGTAATTGAAGTTAGACAATGTTATGCCAAGTCCATGAAAGACTGTCCCATATTCACAAGGCAGTCTTTCACAGAATTTTTATAGATGACTAGTCAACCTCAAGTTTGTGATGTACATTATAAAGTGGATACTTTTCTGATGTACGCAGTCAAAGGATTAGAGCAAAGACTATGCACCTTTCTGGATATCTTTATACCACCCTGTTGAGAAAACATGAAAAAGAAGAGATGAAAGCGACTTCTGAGAAGTCCAATTAAAATATGTATGTGTTTGAAAATATGCACTTGCCTTTCATCACATCTGAGTCATTAAAGCAACGTATGCGCTTGCTTCTGGACTCTCTTCCTTTCAACTCTGCACCAATTATACAGGTTTTCTCTTGCTTGCTCCTTCCTTCCCCAAATTCTTTGAATCAGTGTTTGTGAACTTGACGGTTTCTCACAGCAGAATCATGCTAAAGGTTAGCTTCTGCTTTCTGAAGAGAATTATTTTAGAAATGGATGTATAAGATGATGATTTAAAGTTGCTCTCGGTTAGGCTTTGTGAACCTCTTTGATGCTTTGATTTCGGTACAAGGCAGTTTTCTCTGATTGCCCTGGAAATGGTTCGGCGACCCGATAAAACCTGATTAATTTCAGCCCGGAGCCTTAAAACATTTGATGGACTGCCCCCACGTTTGTCAGCGTTAGCTTTCATCAGCTGTATCAAATTTCAAAACCTCGCAGCCAAGGTCTTTGGAAAGATTCAATAATGTTTAATATCAGCTGCTACAGTAAGTCAGACAAACTGGCAGCTGAGCTGAAGAGCTCCATCGCTGCTCAGAGGGAAAACCGTTCAGGATGGGTCCATTGAATGGGTCCATCACTTCCTGTTGATGAGACATGCTTCCTTCACTGCCCCCCCAGTCGGTTTTATTTCCTTGCAGATGTGTTTTTTGCATGAGGATAAGAGGCCATAAATACACTAAGTATCCTTGAGGAAATGTAAGCAGAAAGCAGAGACAATCCTGTTAAGCATGAGTGGTTACTTTCGCTGCTCTGCTATGTGTTAGCATGTTTGTGTGTTGGGAAAATGAGGTATAAAGCAACAGAAACAAAGACAGAAGATGCATTCATGTGCATTTCCACTAGCAGGGGTTTTGGGTAGTTTTTCATGGCTGCATCGTTAACTTGTCTCAATTACCAAATGTGTCCCTGCTAATTCCAGCTACTAGTTTTACCTGGAACCACTGCTAGTGTATATATACCTTATTTTATAACAGACAGGCATTGGAGGAGGGAACAAGCAAGTCAGATAGATGACACGTAGTAGGATGTGACGCTAGATATATATATGTATGTATACATATATATATATATATATCCATACATACATATATATACATATATATGTGTATATACATAAACAATAGTAATCTGAATTTTGTCAAGTCATGGTTGACACATTGTCCACTGAACCCTTTTTGATCCCTCACCTTAAAGGCGATTAATAGCCTCGAAATTAAGACATACCACCAAAGCAAATTTACATTTGCTCTGCAGGTCTGTCTAGCTACGTTCTGTTAGCTTATTAATTATGCTGAAAAGGCTTGGAGTGCCGCTACGCAGTACGCAACCTTAGAGGGCTTGACACAATAATGACCAAGCTGAGATGTTGTAGTTTGGATGGCAAACAAATAAGATGGCTGCAGTGAAACAATTGTGGTCATTTAAACTGGCTTTCTCATCAACAATTAAAGACTTGGACTTCCATGACAATTTCTTAAACGAGGTTCACAGTGTAAGATTTTGGTCATTTCAGATGAAAGATGAGAAATCGTGGGTTGTCAGTTGTCGTAACTCAAAAATGGTGTTTGTCAACCTCACAATGAGACAGGAGCAAATATGAAACGTAGAACCAAAGATGGCTGAGACAAATGAAATCAGTGTCAGAAATGTGGAGGAATCGTCTCAGAGTGTGACGACCTGTCTGTCAGCTAACCAACCAATAGAAACACACCATGAAATAATGTAAACATCAGCACGTCTGCACAGCACAGTAGCCTAGCACATGAACACCACTACGACAACGCTAACTTTAGAGTCATCGGTGCATTAGCACATTAGCAACAACCTGCCAATGACTCACTGAAACTGCATTTAGATCCTGAAATACACTCAGATTTATTTCTCACGTAGGCCACTATTCAATGTATGTTCAATCACACAATGTAACATGTTGTAAAGTAGCTATTGATTTCAAGTTGTGCTATGTGACTTGAATTAATCTTAAAAGACTGTAAAATTAGTTTCTGAACCTGACAGAGATTGTGGTGGATGAAGCTCATCTTATTTGCAAATGGTAAGAGACATCTGGAAAAATTGCTCTTATGATAAAGTCTCTCTTGTTCACAACACTCTCCTGTTGACTTTTGTATCTCTGAATAAGTCACCATGTGCTTTGACTGTGAGTAGCACTAGCCAAGTGCATGCAGAGGCAGTTTGAAAGCCAGCTGTTGGTTCTTCCTCCTTGACCCTACATCTGTCTAGGCTATCAAGCTAGGTGATTGATGCTACTATGCCCATCCAAAACGCATGAACATCTACTGTACACTTCGTTACAAAAATATACAACACATTGTGTTGACACAAAATCATGACTGGTCTGCTTGGATAGCATGGTTCTTCCTGTTTCAACTGTTTTGTTGTTTTCAAGTAGGATAAAGACATGGATTGCTGTGACATCAGTAAAGTTTATTGTTGCTCAATATTAGTCGTCTTCAGGTCACATAAGATATGCTCCTGCCATGTCTGAGTGACATAAAGTAATTTTCTTATGTTTTGATGTGTTTTTAAAAAAAGGAATTCAGGAATACAGAAAAGAACTTGTACCAGAGGGAACCTACCAATGTAGGTCCCACACACAGGCTAGGTGCACAGATGTGATGTAGAAGCACAAACCTCATTATTTTTCCCTCTTGCAAGTGACTTGAGCATCTGGCTGGAATCTCTGAAGGACATTCTTCAAGGGAGATGTTTGGACATGTCACATCAGAAGATCCTGAACTTGCTGAAGAGTTTATATCTCTCCCTTTGGGAAAGCTACATTCCCCAGTGGCAGTAGAGGGTGTAGTTAGGGAGGGGTAGGGCTGAAGATCTTTAAGCTGTTGCCCTGGATACGCATGGAAGAAGTAGAAAATGAATGGGTGCTTTTTCACCATATTTAACTTTCATTTTTAATCACTATTATTATGGACATGCTCGAATCATCATCACTAACCAGGATGCACAGACTTGCAACCAAACAAGCCTGTCTGATGGACAAAGGAGAGGTGGGACTTTTTTCACACATATTTTAGACTGAATGCTTTCTGTAGTACCAAAATGTTATTTCATGATATGCCAGAACAGGTTGGTCTCCCCAAATAATGAATGAAGCTTCACTGACTTCCTGTTCCTCTACCTTATGATCTGTAAATCTTTGCATGGCTTAATGGTAATGTTTAAGAGTATACAACAGGACATTTGCCCAATTTAAATGCATGCACAATCACTATTATATCTTGGGCCAAATCCAATTTTCAGCATATATGGTCATTGTGCACTACCCCTAGGGCAATAATAGTAATCATAATAAGGACATATTTAAAATAAAAATATGTAAAGCATGTTAACAGATATAAGCAATACAAAAGTAATATTTTTGCTTGAGGAGAAGATGAACCTCCTGTGCGGCCCTCTCTCCAGTCTCCCAGTGGTGTAGAGCTAAAGATCTTTGCCTGAACCCGGCAGGACCCAACAGGTTTGGTCGGGCTGCTTGAGGTCCGGCTTGCGCTGCAAATGAGTGGTAGCCTCTGGCGATTCCATTTTGGTTGCACCGACAATGAAGCAAAGTCTGAGGTGTCTGAGTCTGAGTTTTGACCCTGTGCATTATGAAAATAATGAGCTAGTGGGTTATGTGAGATGCAAAAGAGACGACATGTATAAATGATTTATTCTTGACAAAAAGTAAAAGAGCTGTGTCCCTGCACACTTTTGAATAATCTTGGGCTGTAAACAGGTTTGGGCTTTTAAAAAACTGTTGATCAAAATATACTAGTTGGGCTTGGGCCAAATTCTGTCCTGCTTGGGCCGGGGGGGGGCGCCAACTTTTAAGGCCCGATTACAGCTCTACCGTGAACTTTGAAGAAACCTTGAGACTGAATGTGATGTGACACTACAAATTAGGCATTCATCAAGTTTAATAGTTGTTCTATGCTGACATTTTGGAGAGGTTCATAGTCTCAGGGCAACATCTGCTGGTGAAAATGTCTTTCATGTATCTATAGAAAAGCACAGTCTTTTTGTAGCGATGGTAAAGTTCCTCTGTTGAATAAATTATATTTTGCAGTTGTTTGTACTTATGTATGATTATTTACTGAAAACAAATGCACTTTCTTACTTAAATAACTGAAATACTAGGCTAGACCTAATACTTGAAATAAAAGGTAAAAAAAAATTGTTTAGTCACCAAAGAGGTAAACAAGGTTCCTAGAAATCTAGACACAAATTTGAAGTGGCCCAGTCAGTCCATCTAGCTACCCTCTGTTGAAGCTCATTAAAAATCCCCAAAAGTGTTGGAGAGCCAGTCAGATCAGTCTAACCTTGTACAGAGATGGCAATAGAACTGAGACATCGATTGTCGTGACAGTACACAGTGGCCGTATGAATTGGCGACTTCCATACTATTGGAGTCTCTCAACTCTGGTTCTGAATACATCATCCTGCTCGTTTTTCTGGTTGGTTGTAACTCTAACCAACTGCATCCAGAGGCAGTTTGGAAGCAGCAGTTGGTCCCACCTCCTGGATGAGGAGGCTTATGGCTCATTTTTAGATCCTACATCTCTTTAGATGTGGCTCTGATCTATTAGAGTAAACAAGTGCAATGTGAAAGCAAATTTAATGGGGAAGAAGCCTAAACAGATTGTTGTGGCAAAATTTCATATTACCAAAAAGCACCAGAGAGATGAGCTTATTATAAAAAAGGTTTAATGAACAGTTTGTGCACAAACGGAGAACAGTCAACACAGCTGTACAGGACAACAGTG
>JBAMYA010000024.1:16561213-16601933 GCA_037176975.1 Arrhamphus sclerolepis | reverse complement strand
ATACATACATTCACACACACTTCTCAAGGATTCACATTTCATTGAATGCCAGTTTAATCTGAAGGGAACAAAAAAGAGGTTCTTGTGCATTATTCACAGCCTGTACTGCAGACTCTTACTTTGTTACATTGCCATCAAGTGTCCAGGGTAAGGTGACACTCACTACAACTTATCACTTTTCCTGTCTCCATAGCAACAGAGTGGCAAACAGGTGTGATGTAAAACACTGACACTACCTCTGCTCTGTTTAGGCTCAGTCATACAAGGTTAAGGTATAGAAACACTTGACTGTGGAATAATTTAATAGAAAACTGTAGAAAAGTATGGAAGAATGAATAATGGCAATGGCATGTCCCTCGATCATCAGTAATTGGCTACAGCAGTCGGTGGTGACCTTTACTGTGCATGTCTCTGCCTGACAGCCCTGAGACTCACGCTGCACTTTGCTGATGAAGTTGCATCACCTTGTTACTGTGACTCATCTGGTGCACCATGTTTAACTAAAAAAAATGTCTTAATGGCTAGCTGTTTTTCATCTTATGACTGGATGCAGTTCTTCTTCTGATGCCGCCGGCGGCCTTTAAATCCTGTTGAAACAAAATGAAAGAGAGGGAATTCATCAAAATGTGGTCTTCTATCTCCACATAAAGCTGCAACGCTTCCAAAAAAAATCAAACATGCACTAAAATAAAAGTGTTAGAATCTATAAAAAACATTGAAAGTATGCAGGTGTCAGTATTTGAAAGTAGCGTTAATCTCCCCGCCCAACCCTTGACAAGAAATAAGATGAGGGTATTTCCAAAAATGTTGAACTTCCCCTGTGGCTTTTTATGGTTAATTTACATTTTCAGTTTAAATCTTCTGTTGTTTCTGTGTTTTGGCAATCAGTGTTAAACATTTGTGTAATATATTTATTGGTTTTATAGATTTATTGTTTAATTGGATTGTTTTGGGGGTCATGTTCTGGGTTTCCGAGAAGCGACTGGAGACAACTTTGTTGTAAATGGATGCTATATGAATAGAATAGAATAGAATAGAATAGAATAGAATAGAATAGAATAATGTTAGTAAGGCATTCATTATTTAATTTTATATCATCGTCTGATGCTTGCCTTTTGATTATTTAAAATTTCTAGTAGAAAATGATCTATTATTAATGAAAATAAAAGCTGTAACTTCATAAAATAAAGTACGGTGATACGGTCACGCACCGTCTTCGTCTGCCGTGTTGATGGTCTGCAGAGACATGCTTCGCTGAACGAGCTTGGGTGGCTTCTTAAACTTGGATTTCAGTGCTCCCTGTTTTTCATTCATCTCGAACGAGTCCTCCTGCTCAGTTTCTGCGATGCCATTGGTCTCTGGCATTTTGCCGGTGGGGGCAGGGCTCTGAGGAGTGACCACGCCTTCTTGGATAGTCTCTGCATTTTGATTGACACCTCTGGCTTTCAAGAAGTGCCTGAAGGAGCTGTGTTGCTTTTTCGCAGCGAACGCGTGGTTCTTCTTTTGGCTTCTGTTTCCATCTTCATCTTCCTCCTCCGTAGGTGAAGCAGAACTCGGAGAGGAGACCCGATCCACCTTTTCTTTGCTTTCTGCTTTGATGTGAGTGAAGTTTTTCTGCCAGCCATTCCTCTGGTTAAGCCCACCAACCACCAAGTCCTTCTGAGTCGACAGGTCCTGCAGGGAACCCGTCAGACCTAAACTATTCCCAAAAACTAGGGAGTACTTGGGATTGTGATATTTGTGCGCAGGTACCTTCAGGTCAAGTTGTCTCGAGTCCCCAACTGACACCTGAAAGCGTGATGTGGAGACAGGTAAAGGCTTGATGTGTTCCACCTTTCGCTTTATCATTGGTGTTGGAAGAGGCGGCTTTGTGATGTTAAACTCCCTGTAGAGATCCACCTGTTCAGAAACAGCATACAGCTCCCTGAAATCATTGTCAAAGAAGTCCACAATTTGTCCGGACATCACGGTGATGGTGTTCCTGTCCATCCGCGAAGAACTCCAGGTGAAGCTGCAAAAATGGAAGAACAGTGTAAACCAACAGCGAGGAGGCTGAATCACTGGTGATCCTAGAACTGACATTTTTAAAAATGAACATTTCTGAGAAATTGTCCTACAAAACTTTGTTCAAATCTGTGTTCTTAAACTTTTCAGTCAGCGCCTTGAAACAGTTGCTAAGAACTAAGTAAGACATGTGGCTAATTTAACGCTTTGGCATGAAGATGTTTGCTAAAACAAACAAACGAAAAAATGAGGAAGAGGAAGCGCAAAAGGTTTGGTAACACTTCAACCTTTAATAGGGCACAAAAACAATGTTGCTTAATTACTACTTAATAAGAAGAACACCAACGAGAACTCACCACTACTTAACCATTAATTAATCATGACGTTTTGAAGTGGGGTTTAAGGAAAGTTAATGGTCAAGTGATCACAACTAATCGGGAATTATTGACAGGAAACACGACGAACTAACCATGACTTGAACATTTGTTAAGTATCGAGTTGTGAAATGGATTTTCAGAAAAGTGAAGCTTAGTTAATCATCATCAGCCATCAAAACAAAAAAGTAACTAATCAAGTAACTAAACACTATTTAACCTTTAGTCAGTTGTAAAGAAAAGTAATGTTTGGTTAAGCTGAACTGATCATGTTCATCTCTCTTTATCAGATTTATGAATAAATTCTGAACCAAAATAAAACCTATAACATTAATGATTAAGTAAAAGTCAAGTAGTGGTTGTTTCACTGTTTGTTTATCTACAATGAAGTGATTAATTAAGTAGTAATTAAGCAACATTTTGTTCACCTTATTGAAAAGCGTTACCATAGGAGGTAAAACAAAACACCTTTTTTTTTTTCTTTTTACATGTTTGGACCACATTTTAAAGCACCATTTTTTGGAGTTGGTGAGTTTTTTGTCCCAAGATGGAAACAAATGTTTTTGTTTTTTTTTAAGTCCTGTATTTTTTGTTAATATTATAATCTCAGCACATTCTTGCCTTTTTTATTTCCTATTATTATCAACCTTTATGCAAAGGAGTGCGTCTTCACAGGTTCATACATGTTATTGACAATAACCAGTGTTGTCAACTGCTTTCAATGGAGAGAATCTAAAACCTTCTAAAAGACATTAAATGTCATTTCATGTCATGGCCTAGAATTAAATTCATGACCTTGCGTCACATCTGCATTAACCGAGTGTTAACCCCTGCATTTGTTTGCAGCTGCACTGCTCTCTGTTCTCATATATGCTGTGTCGTTATACAGCTGTAAATTCTCCAGATAGCTGCTCATATACACAGTTTATATACGCATAAACAAATTTAAGCTTCAGGCTTCACAGCAAGACAGAAAAACCATGGCTTTATCAGGTCCTGCGCTCATAAAAGATCACGTTGGTCTTCTGTCACCTGATATGAAAGAAATATGTACCATGAAGAGGAGAAAAATACACCAGAAAACAGAACTAGAACATTTGTTCTCAGAGTTGTTTTTGGTTTGTTTGTTTGTTTTGTCATAGGTTGTTTTTCTTTTTTTAAAGGGGGGCTGGGATCTTGAGAGAGAAAGTTGCAATCTAGATCTTACAACAAAGTTGCTAATTGTCAAGAAGAACATTAACTGTCTTTGTTTTGTTTTGTTTTGTTTTTTTAAAGAAAGGTTTCACACTTGAAGCAGCTTCAGCTCTGATCATCTTATTCTTTCACTGAAGCATGTCGTCATTATCGTTTGCATTGTCAGGTTTCCATCTAGAGTCGCATTTATTCTTTTGCCAAGATGTTTTAAAGAAGATGACAGTCACGTAGCTGCATAAAGCTTTTACAGTGCATCCCAAAGATTATCAATGGAAACCAGTCTCAGTCTCAAATCTGCCACAGCAAATGTATGTGTGAAAATACGCTCTCATGCGCTCTTAAAGACGTTATTTTGGAATAATGTCTATGACATGAGAAGAAAAAAAAACAGTCCATTGATGAAAAACGTGGCCATTCAGTATCTTAGTGTTGTCAGCTCGCCAGTCTCACTGCCAAGAGTTTGTCTGATCAGATTTCAAATTTCCAACTGATATCTTATCAAGATTATTTGAGGTTTTGTTTTGTTTTCTTTCTGACTGCATTTCTTCCTGGTAGAACATCATTCCTGCGTGTCATGGTTTAGATTTTGGTTTTGTTTTCTTTTTCAGTGTTGGTGGTGGTTTCTGGTTTGTCTGTCATGTTCTGTTTGACCTTCCTGATCCTCGTTTCCCAGATGTGTTTCACCTGTGTCTCGTTACCCTTGTGTGTGTGTGTGTGTGTGTGTGCGTGTGTGTGTGTGTGTGTGTATAAGGTCCTGTCTTTGTCTGTCCTGTGCTGCTCCGTACTGTTTGCTCCCCGTGTTCATGCCTGGATTTTATTTGTGCTTTTGCCTCGCTTTGTTCTAAGTTCTTTTGTACTTTCCTGCTGTGTCAGCGTTTTTGGTTTCTCTTATTATTAAATTTCACAGTTTTGGGTCTCTCCTGCATCCTCCACTGCAGCCTGACCACACATGACAACTGTGGGTGTTAATGATGTCATGAGCAATTCTTATTATAGCTTTAGTAGTTTCAGTAATCTTGTTAGTCACTCAGGTTGCCTAATGCAGGATAATAATTTCATCATTTTGAGAGAATGGTTTTTTTGGGGTTTTTTTCAATGAGCAAAGGATGTGTCTTCTTGTGGTTATTTAAGAGCGAGTTAAATAACTCATTGCCAGCTTAAACACATTAATGGCTGCAGAACTTTTCCATTAGGAGGTTCTCATTTATTTTCTTACTAAAATAAAAGTAGGGACTGTTTTTAGCTGTTACAGCCTTCAGTGACCTACATAATTTAAAATGCATTTGCTCCCAGTCTAAATAGGTCAATACTGATTTTCTTTGTGAAAGCTTACGAATAAAGCTTGTAAACAGTTACAGTTATGACACCTGTATATCCATTAACATTTATATTTAGGATATTTCATGACATTTACCATCCAAAGAGAAAGGGAGGGGGGGGGCTGACTGTGTAAAACGATGCTTGTTTTTCACCTGTATGACCCGAACATGACTTTCTCTCCATCCACCAGCATGTATTTGGAGCTTAAGGAGCCGGGCAGCTTTCCAAACGACAGGGCCAGCCCTGCACCTCTGACCGACCGCACACGCAGGTTCTGTAAAGAAACACCCGCTTAGTTCTACATTTCAGATGGCTTAGCATCACAGAGGCAATCCTGAGTAAACACTCTACCTCGACTGTCAAACATCTTGTGCATGATGCGTTAATTACAGAGATGCCAAGCCAAACTGAGCTGTCAAGCTTATAAGTCAACTTTCTACGGATAAAGTACCAAACCCTTTTCCAGGTACGTTTATTTAAACACAAGAGAAAGAGAAAAAAAAAATAGGAAACAGAAAGCAGACGTACATACAGAGTGGACAAATTGGGAGGAGGCGTCCCCTTGCTGTCAACGCGACAGTGGAGGTGACGCATCAAGTTCCTCCCTCTGGATCTGTTCTCAGGATCTATGAATGTCTATTTGTAAGAAGTAAGAGTAACAGAGCCCGACGCTGTGAAAAGGCCTTTCACGGTGTATCAACTGACACCGCCACTGGGCAGTTATTCCAGTGCTCCACTTAAACTACACTGTAAAACTGTGCGTACAGCAGATAATGCTGGGCATTGTGTCCCAGTGGAGATAGGATGACAGTGTGGCTCTTTGTACGCACTGCTGTGCACTCGTAATCTACATCAGCGCTAACTGTCATTTCTCAGGCTCTGCAGCACAGAGGGCAGGCTTAAATGCTAGTTCATAAAAGGAATTCAACCTTAAACCATTTTATGTCATTTACAACTGTTTAGAAAATGGCTGTAAGAGAGCAGATCATTGTCAAAGTGACACAATCAACTTACAGCATATGAGGATATGATTTGAATAAATAAACAGCAATAAACCTGAGGTCACTGTCAATTCTCGCTAAGTCCTAAGAGGGTGGGGGGTAAAATGAAACTGAAATCAATTCACATAAAAGTAATGAAAATGTTAAAAGTGACTTGGACAGACAAAGCCTCAGAACGGGGTTCCCACGGTAACACAGACTCCTCCCTACCTCTGCACAGGCAGAGGAGATGAGTGATGCGATACAGGTAGCTTCAGTAACTCTGCGGTGAGTAGCTGAATGAGCTAATAATGCTTTATAGTGCCCAGCCTGTAAACACTGCACTTGCTACTTATATCCTCTTCCTATCTGCACTCTCAACTTCTTCTTTTACGCTGCATAATTAACAGTTATGTATTTTTGGATCATTGTGTGAGCTAATGGGCGTGTTGCCTGCAAACATGTCGAAAGTGTGATATATGAAGGCCTTGAGCTCCGTGTGAGAGGTTATAGCCTCACATCCACACAACCAAAGCTGGTCATGAAGAGGCATTGTGAATGCAACAATTTAAGGTAATTTTTTTTTTCTGCCTCACAACTCTTTGAGGCAAAACTCTTTAAGAGCCATGTAATTTCACAGGCGGAGGAAGCAAACCAGTTAGTTGGTGTATGTGAAGTCTGACAGGACAAGAGTGATTAAGTGATTAATTTTAACACTACCATATACAGTACATACTGAGCTACACAATCAATAAAAGATTCTGGAAATTTGCTGATTTAGATTTTTCTTTTGAGGAACATCCCTGGTATTTTTTGGCATTCAGAACAAGTTCTAAAGTTACACAGGTTGGGTTTACCAGTACTTAATTAAAGTTTTAGCTGATCAAAAGCTTATCACTTAATTAAAATGAAAGTGATAAAAATAATTTTCCACATTTTAGGGTTGCTGTAATTGTGATTAGCTTTTTCCTAAAGCCAAATTGATAAAGTCCGATAAAATAAAGCATTTTGATGGCAACTCTTACAGTTGTCAGAGATTTAAAAAAGGCCTCTTATCGGACATGCAGCTCCACTTTGAAGCATTTTGTTTAAAAAAAAAAACATGTTTAAGGGGGAAATAGGCTACATCTTATTATCAGTCAGTCTAAATGTTCAAGATACGATGTTCCTAGAAAGGAGGCCAGTGTTTTATGACTGAAATCTCCATGTGTTGCTACAAAGGCAGCAATGCAGTGGAAACTGAGTCTGAACTAACCTTGGCTAGGGTTAAGTTGGAGGGTACGTCATCCTTTGTGATTTAAGTACACTGACTTTTTTAGGAGATCTGGAACATAGATTAATCTTTAATAATTACTGAGACCACTGTCACATCCCTGTTCATCTTCATGGACCTCCATTGTTACTGAGCCTCCTCCCACTGTACAGCTACGTCATGTTGTGTTTGCTCAGCTTTGTGCTCACCCGAAGGTGCATTGCATTAATCTGCAGCCGAGAACACATATCCAGGAAGTGGGGAACTCCTTTGGCCTCCAGCAGAATGTAGACAGCCACCCCACGACGCGACGAGGAATCCAGCAGGTCCTGGAGGATCTGCAGGTCTGTCAGGAGGTCCATGACGATGGCAACCGCCTGGGAAACATGGGAGGGAGGGAGCGGGGGATGGGGGGGGAGTTAGGATAGCTCAGGTGCAGCCAAACATTAGGCAACAACGTACGTTTCCTCATGTAAAAATGTGTCATGGTTCAAATTATTAGAAGGTTATTTCCTTCAGCAGTTGATGCCCTGGGAGAACTTGTTTTCTAAGGTGATCACTGAAAAGGTGATGGTTCACATGCTCAAGATAATTACAATGCACTAAAGCAGGGGTGCCCAACTCCAGGCCTCGAGGACCCCTGTCCTGCATGTCTTGCATGTTTCCCTGCCACAACACAACTCATTCAAATGAATCAAGGTCTGCACAATCTGCTAACGATCCATTCATTTGAATCAGCTGCGTTGTGGCAGGGAAACATGCAAGACATGCAGGACATGCAGGACACGGGTCCTCGAGGCCTGGAGTTGGGCACCCCTGCACTAAAGGACGTGAAATTAAGAAAGAACATGACATAAAACCAGCAACACACCACCGATACATAGTATTCTAGTATCTTCAGTTTCTCAGAGCATGTGATTCAAATATGTGCTGAATATTATATTATACAAAGACGACTCCTGCTCCCCGTCAGGTGTTTTACAGCCAATTTGAAATGATCATGTGAGTCTTCCTCTGTTTCAACAGATGAAAATGAAAGAATACTTGCAACTGATGACTAAATCAGCCAAGCTGGGAAAACCAAGTAAAAGACTTCTCAGAAAGCTCTTTTTCCTAAATAATCTCTTAAAAATAACCATCCAAAACTTCAAAACTTAAGTGTTTTCTATTTCTCAGCCTCTAAAACAACATTGAAATCCAAGTAAGAGGTAAAACATTCAGCCTTTGTGATAAATTATTGTCTTTGCTTCATGTTCATCTCTATTTTTTAATAGGTTTTCTGAAAGGTAAAAGGACACTAACACAAAGCACGTATGTCACATTGTGTGACTGTGGCTCACAAAGTACGTCATCACAACAACTTTTACGAGTCCTTAATAGGACGAGCTTCTGTAAAATATCTGAAGAGCTTCCTTTAGACTTGTCTTTGAGTGGAGAACAAACAAAAACTGACAGTACTCTTCTTCAGCTCGATGAGGAATCCTGCAGAGTTTAACCAAAGACCTTGTCATGCATTTTTGTGAATTAACAAAATCAGCATTCACTGAGAAACACTAAATACAAAGAATGTCAACGGAAACGGATCAAAGTGCACTTCTGGATCAGCACCGTGTCTCTGTCACAAATGTGAAGCATGGAAAAAAGTTCGGTAAAATTAAGACATCTAAGAATATTTGATGAGTGGCTGCCGTAAAGAAGACTGTACACACTTAGATGTTAACTTTCTCTTTCTAGTGTCCTGGAATGATCACTAGTGTGAACTCCATAAAGGCATAAGAAATACCGCTGTTACCACTACAGTCGGTTACCAGTTGTGCCACAATTGGGACTTAAATAAAGATCAGATCACACTTTGTAATTTAATTGACTCTTTCCAACTTATTCCTGCAGTGAAGTGTAAAAAAAAAAGGATCTATTTGCAATAAATTTCCTTCCGCAAATAACATTTTGAGAGCTGTCTTTTATCGAGGATTGCTGCTGACTAATCAGCGTAGGCTGAAGGCTTTTCTGTTGGTCTTGGTTTGTGATATAATGGAAATGTGACAGTTCTGAACAAGTATGGACGACTCAACCTTATGATGTGGTCTTATAAAACCAAATGCAAACTGCTTCTTTTAAAGGAAACCTCAGGCTTTAATCTTCTTGGATGCCAATGCACGCATTTTGTTTTTTTCCTCTATGTAGGAATAATTTATATAACATCGTCTGCCACTTTTTTCTTAAAACTGAAATACCAGATGTGAACTTGAATAACATTTTCAGCTGTTTTACTTTTACTCTTGAATGTTTTTTGTTGTTTTTTTTCTAACCAGAAAAAGAATAACTGTCGACCTGCAAGCTGAGTTCACTGTGACACAAATTACACACGTCTTTATGTGTGTAATCCTCGCCTATAGAGGCCTGTCAAGCTTGAGGGATTAGCAAACACGGAGCCACAATCTGAATTTCAGAGTCCTCCTGGCACACAGAAAGACTTTTCCATGTGTCTGGCAGGCTTTGAGCAGTGAATGATTTACTGAACCTGAAGGGGAGAAATCTCAACGCATGATTGGTTAATAAAGTTGTCAGGGCCCAGAGTGCGCTCCTGTAATCTCATAATAAACAGGATTCATTTAAAATTCGGATTAAGCTTCTGCTGAAAGAACTCAGCAGAGTTGTAAAGTTCGCTCTGGAGACTTTGATCAGAAGTGCGCGTGAGCGTTATCTCTTTACTCCACCAGTCACAGCAGAGCCTTCCCCTCTTCAGCTGCAGTGTGCACACCTGGGAGCTCAGCCAATCAGGAAGAACACTGGAAAAGTCTGAGTGGGTGAGGGAAAACTAAACAGGTGGCTTCGTGAGTCCCAGCTCTAACGTGAGCTGTGAGATTTCGTGGGGGTGGCCTGATCTTTTTGTTGCATGTCCTGATGTGAAGCTGACATTTACAGCAGTTCTTTCCATCTGCACCACAAGTGACTCAGCTTGTTAAAACTTGCACGACGCTGCCCTTTATCTCGGCTTAATTACTCCTACCGGCTTGGTTAACCCTTCCCTGTTTTATATCTTACTTAAAGGTTGCGTATGTGTAATTATTGAATCCGTAAGGACACTTTTGGAATTAAGGGGTACTTCAGATAATTCCAATACAGGAACTCAACACCTGCCAGCACACAAACATCAATTCAAATGATAAAATAGTTCTAAAGTAACTTGAGGAAGTTTAAAAAAAATGTTCTAAAGCATTTATTGCACTCCACAACACATAATTGACAGCGTCCTGTAATTTTTTTCAGTTCAAAGGGGCAATAAATATTTACTCATGAAGATAAAATCTGACTAAACAGGCATGAAGATGCGTCATACTTTGCATAAACCACTAGCTGGCATGTGTACTGGACTCTGAACAACTACGCAACAAAAGCGGAATTCTAAGAAAGTTAAAAAAAAAAAGATTTATTTCAAGAAAATACTCCCAATTTTTAGTACGAACAGAGCAATTTTCAAGCATTTTTTACAGGAAACAACTAGTCCTATTTGAAGAAAAATATATAGAATTTTAAGAATTCTAGCCAAGTAAATTGTTCTTAACCCCACTGACCTTATTTTTTTGCTTCATATGAGATCATTTGAGTAGATTTGGTAACATTTGGCATTTTAGAAGGGCTGTTTTTGCAGTGTACGTTGAAGGTTCACAAAGACGTTCAGAAAAGTCTTGGATTTTGGACGTCTGGCTGGTAAAAATCTGCATTCAAATGAGTCCTTTAGTTTTGGAGCGATGCTCAAACAATACATGCACCCCCCAAAGGCAGCACAGCTTTCATTAGAATGACTTTCTTTTGTCTCATTTTAACATCTTTCACAAAAAAAAAAAAAAAAATTGGCTTGGCGTTTATCCATTTATCTGCTGAAACAAGTTGAACAAGCTTTTAACCTTTCCTGCAGTTTGTGACGTGGGATGAAGATAATTAAAAGTCATTCTTATTTTCATTCCAACTTCATATACAAATACTAATGACTTGTTGAAACCCGCCAAAAGATTTATGTGAAAGGGCTTATTTTGAGAAAAGTCAGTATATTCTCTTCACCAAGTAGCCTTTCCAGAAGCAGACAGCTGGGGAAAACATAAGTGAAGTTCAGTTACAGAAGCGTAGAGAGGAAATCTCAAGTCTCAGGGCTGACTGAAACTAGACTAGTGAGCAGCCAGTAATGTTTGAGTAGCAGAAACTGTCTGGGGATACCAGTCGACAGATTACACTTTGCAAAAACTTCACAAAATACTCTGAAATTGTGACTTATCACAATTTCCTATAGTGTTCCCTTAAATGTAGTTGCTTACAATCTAAACTTTTTACCACTGAAATCATACATCTTTACAATTCACAACAGATAATTAATGTATTGTTTTTTTTCTTTTTTGCATCTGGTTGAAATGATCACAGGAAAAAAAAAAAAGAAATGATCACAGGATATGGTCATGGCAGCATGCAACTTTGTTTCAAACTCATTATCTTCACTTTTACCCAGCACAGTAGCTGATTTGTCTGAAAACAGTAAACAAAAACATTCAGAACATGTCCACATAATATCCAGATGTGCATAATATGATGAACAATCCGGAACACAATATCCCACATTTAATAATCGGGAAAACTAGAGAATGGCTGCAACTAAAAATGACTTAATTCTGCAGATTTCTTCAGGCTTATCTGAATATATATTATCTTATAATCTGAGTTTAAGTGTCTATACTAACATCACAACAATTTCTTCAGACTGGATTTTAATTATGATCTGACTTCATAAACCGCACGATGGTTTCAGACAGCTGTAAAATTAAAATAATCTCATAGGGTTAACAAAAACTGTCATACTGCCATAATTCATAAAGACATGACACACTTAGGTGACAGTAATTGCTCTCAGCCTGAGGACTTGATGCTTTCAGAGTCACATGATCACTAGCAGCCAACTATTTCCAATATTTCAGAGTCATTATTACCAAGTGTGGGCCAACTGGGTCAGGGACTTTCAGACAGTTTACACATAAACTAAAGCTTTGAGGTTGAGTAAACCAAATTATCAACATAATCTTAATCTGCTGAGCTGTTTAGTCTGAAAGTGCTGTTTTCTGATCCTTGAAAAGACACTGATGAAATCTTTGATGTAATAAATAAAACTAAAACTACTCTCTTTCATTGATTTCAGTGTTTTTAGTTTGTTTGTTTGTTTGTTTAAAATGTCCTTCAGAGGGTAAATATAAAAATTGAGCTTTCTAAGTTTAACAAGTGAATATATCCTATTGAGGTTTTTTGAGTTTGGGACTTAATCTAAAGTAAGATGAGAGTTAGAACTGTATTCTCACTATATGGAGTAAATAAAGATAAAGAAATTAACAAGGCTCTGATTGTTCTTCAGTTCCTGGCGGAAAACTGTTTTGTTTGATCAAGGTTAGGTCTTTACAACATTTTGCAGTTAAATGTAATATGAATGTTGTGTAGGAACAAGAGATTATCTGATAGATTGTCTGATAGGTGATAACAGTGAAGTTATCCTTCTTCTTCTTGGACTCTAAACCACTATTTACCTTATGGGATCCCTGTACGAGTCTCCTCACCACCTCCTTGATGTGAGGTCCGGGCTCTTTGGGCGGATGGGTGTACACGGATACTCGGGTCACCCCCTTGTAGACGCCACTGGTGCCCGGCCAGCCGATGTCCAGAGAGGGCACCTCAGTGTCCGACATCTGGGGCCAGTAGGTGGAGTGGACCCCGGAGTCGGCGCTGGACGCCTCTTTGGGCTTCTCCTGCTCTCCGGACTCCGAGTCACTGTCTGTGTCATACTCGTGAAAGGTTTTCCGGATAAGTTTAACCTCCCTGGCGCAGAGGAAGTCCTTGATGTTGTCCTCCTTGAGGCGCATCTTGAAGGCTCCGTCTCCGTTCCGCAGCAGCTGCTCCAGGGCCGCTCGCTGCTCCTCGCTGTAGTAAAACTCCGGTCTGGACTCCGGGATCTTCTCGTTGACGTGCTCATTGTCCATGCATACAAGCTGAGACTCCGCCATGGCCGAGGAAAGCTGCCCTACTGTCTGTCCAGGATTACCTACAGTTCTGCTCCCGCTGCAGGTAGGTGTGGGAGGAGCTCAGGTGTAGTTGAGGAGGCGGAGCCAAATAAAATATCACTCGTTTTTAAACTTTCCTGCAGAAAACTTTCAGAATAAAACTGTGCATTTGTTTTAGAAGTTGGCCTGATGGGGGTAAATGATCTAAAGGAGACACACTATCATTTTTTTTCTCCAGATTTTGACTTTCTTGAGTTTATAGTTCCTGAGTCAATAGTGAAAATACCAAAATTTCCAGACTCAGGCTGCCCTAAACTAAGATTTAAAACTAAGTTTGTCTCCTTGTGACACAACAAATGTATGTTCTCAAGCAGAGGGTGAGAGAGAGAGAGAGAGAGAGAGAGAGAGAGAGAGAGAGAGAAATCCCAACTATTTACCATATTATAGACCCTTTAAGTCACTCAAGTAAAATAAATACATACATAATCAAGTAAACTGTAAAATAAATAAAAAACACAAAAAATATACTTTCAAGCATTCTAAAAGTACAGCACCAAAGAGCTAATTCTATTACATTTTAAAGTAGTTTTCAAATTGGACACACGGTTTTGATCTTACATAAAAGTGTCAATTGCACACTGTGAGAGTACCTGAATAAAGGTCAGAGTGCTGCATTCAAAACCCTTCTTAAAAATAGAAATACCTCCATCTGTAAGTACTAAGAACTTTAGAAAGTGTTTCAACACAGGCAGAAACGCTTCACAAATACATCTGCCTCATTTTAAACCAAAATCAAAATACAGCATGCATCATATTACCATAGAAATACCCAACAATAAATACATGTCAAACAAGTAAAACTTTACTGCTAAGGGACTTTTTTTTAATTTGCATTCATGTCGATTAAATTAAAGTAAGTACACTGAATTAAAGAGGAAGAAGGAATAAATGATCAAGTAGATAAACTTTATTTCTTGTATATAAAAGCAGTACTACTCAAATCAGGATGCAGGTTGTTTAACAATTGACTCTTTTGCAGTTTTTATTATGAAAGCTAACATGTAATGTTTCTGATGGGCTCGTGCAGCCGAACAACACTAGAAAATAGGTAAAACTACAAAAGTCTATATTTTTCCAGAAATGACCAACATTTGAACATTGAATAGGTGACAAATATTACTTTATTCCCAAGTCAGAAAGCTGCAAGGAAGTTACACATCAGTGTGATTTTAGCAGTAAGAACTGAGATTCAAGAAGAACAGAAAGAGTTTCAAATAAATACCTGCTGACACAATACAAATGGTGAAAACAATCCTGCAGCAGTTCCCGTGTAGAAGGTTCCTGCAGGTGCGTCTATGCTCTGAACTTTCTGGCAGTGCACATATGAACGCTGTGATGCAGTCCTCTGCAGTGCAGATGAAAAGCCTGCACGGTTTTCACTCTTTCAGAAACATCAAGAGTCGGTGCATCTGCAGATCCAACCTGTGGAGGCATCGTGCGAGGTGTTTTCCTCACAGCTGCATTGTGTAATTTGCAGGAAACAATCCGCTTTTCCCCCGCAGCCTCCCCCTCCACCATGATGGGTCAGAGCGATCTAGTACTTCAATGACATCACCGGCGCAGAAACCAAGCTCGTCATCTTCCTCTGGGGTGAAGTCGTACAGCGCCCTCACCTGCACTGTGGACGCCCTCTGTGGGAGGAAACAACACACTGATCAGTGTCTGCTATCGCTTTCATTTGCTGGGCTTTGAGCATCTCCACAGACAGCAGCAGATCCTTCAAATGGCCCGCAGATACAAGTATGTGCCGTCTTCACATTACATAAAAACACCACATGCAAGTATGCATTTGCATTTTCTCCACTGAATTCAAACTGTTTATGGAGCAAACTGAGTCTGTCCAAACTGCAGTCTCAACTGCATCAACACAACTCATCTGTACAATACACCAAATTTTTCTCTGTGACTTATTCCTCTTCAAAGTGTCAAAGTTGAAGAGCTGCTGCTTTGATGTAGAATAGAGAAGATACTACTGTAAATATCTATGTGGTAATAGTGGTACTTCCTGGGAGGATACCAGGCCTGTACAACTTAGTGACAACTGCTGAGGAGAGGCTGTATTTGTTTTAGCATAAACACAAAAGTACCTTCAGAGTAAGACTTTCAATGTGCAGCATCTGTTTTAGAGTCCAGTTTATGATGTTAGTTAGAAAAACCTGCAACAGCAGCACCTCAGTCAACAAAGTAGGCAGCTCAGCTCCCAGTGTTGGTTATTTCATCGGAAGCTAATAATTCAAACTAATTGCTAATGTTAGCGTAGTAACATTCTGCTGATATCAGCTTCACCACCTGACGACCACCTTTGCAGGTGAGCATGCTGACCTGAGGCAGAGGCATGGTTTCAGAGGTGCGGCGAGGTGGAGCAGCAGAGGTGATGGGGCTGCTTCTGCCCGAGTGGCCGATTGTATGAGCTCGCTCCTCAAGACCGACTCTTTTAACCTGGAAATAAAAAAAGGAGGAAGACTCAGCTCTAAGAAGCGGCTCTTTACTGTTTAGATTTTAGTTACCAGCAGTGAATTACTTGAACTCTATAAGAACTCTGCTTTTCAAACTCTAAATATTCCAGGCTGAAACGTCCTCAGACGACTGTATCCAGAAAACCTTAACTTAATTCTGAGAAAAAAAAGAAATGCAGTGAGGTGTACCAGCTGGTTGTGAGGCTGGTCTGAAGCTCTGCGTGGCGACGAAGGCATGGATGCAGCTGTGTTACGCTGTTCAGGCAAACTTCCCCTCTTTACCTGCAGAAAGGAAGCACACAGGAAGTAAATACCCCCGCTGAGACATCAAGAACACAGAATACCAAACAACACAACGCTGGTCTCTTTTCATTTACTCAAAATAAATGAGAAGAGTTTTTCTGGCGAGATGACAGTGTGTGACTTATGTTTGGAGAAGAAAAAGTTGTTAACCTTTGAACTCACCCAATAATTTAACCAGACTGAAGTTCTTTCCTAATAACTCACTAAATGAACTAAATGAATGAAATTTACTCAGCAGCCTCTAAATATAGACTAAAGTTAAATTAAAAAAAACTTGGCCCAGCTGCAAAACAGGTGTTGCAACTATATAGAGCTCTTGAGTATCAGACATATAACTGGGGATTTTTTTTAAATTTTGCATTACAAAAGTAAACATGTTGTAATACATATCTGTTTAGACGTGGTAATCCTAATAAAAAGTAAATGCCTGAAACTCCACTATAGTTGGTCAGAACAGCCAAGGCTTCTGGACCGAGGTTAAACATCTTCTACATGAAATGTCTCCACTTAGAAGACAAACTTTTCACCTTTCTCAAGTTGTTCATTTGCATGTTTTTTATGCTAAAATATGAGTGAAACCAGCATTTAGAAAGTGCAACTACAGCGCACCAACAACAGACTCCAAACCACAGATTCAGTCGTAACTAGCAATCCTGTGGCTACAGTTTCAGGGTTTGCCAGCAGGAAAATAATAGTTTAGCAGCAGATTATTAGCTGTGTGATAATATTATCAAGTGAAATGCTCATATTTCATGCCCATATTTCTTCAGTGAAATGAAACATCAGTGGTATGTGCAGTAATTTCAACCCTCAAAAATAGAAAAATGTTGATCTGCTGCAGACCCTATTTCAGTATGTAAAAACAACCATCGCAGCGCAATGTTAGTCTAGAAATCTCGATGTGCCACCAAACAAAATAAAATGTGGGTTTGATCTTTCACTCTAGTGAAGTGCTTTCCAAACTACGGGGCAACAATT
This sequence comes from Arrhamphus sclerolepis, assembly GCA_037176975.1. NCBI lineage: Eukaryota > Metazoa > Chordata > Actinopteri > Beloniformes > Hemiramphidae > Arrhamphus > Arrhamphus sclerolepis. Next base: position 16,584,980 of record JBAMYA010000024.1, on the reverse strand, counting down.
CCAACAATTTCCACCGACTAAACAAGACAGTGATGGTTGGAAGAATGGATATTATAAAGTATTTCAACAGCGTGAAAAGAAAAATACCCCTGCCTTTCGCCCAAAGTGAGCTGGGATAGGCTCCAGCAGACCCCCGTGACCCTGCACAGGACATAGCAGGTATAGATAATGGATGGATGGATGGAAAAGAAAAATATACAATGTGTCTTAAATTAACAAGATTCCAGCTAATGTGAACGGAGTTTTGCTACGAAAATTAAACAGGAGAAAATATCACAATTGGAGATGACCGCACATTTAACATCTTTATTTGGAAAAGTATTGTCACAGGGAGTAAACTTGCTGGGTTTATTTGTGTTCTTCAAGAAAAATTTCAAAGTTGCTTTTAATTTGTACAACAAGCTACTCACAGAAAAGCAAGAATGGTGATAATATTGTATAAGTTATATTTGATCCATTGTTTGTTGTTGCTTAAGAATCACTGTTCTAGAGTGAAATGGATGAGCAAAACCAAAACCATTTCAAAACAATGACAGAGATGACAGATTGTCTCTATAATTTACTCACCAGGTTAATCATACTCACCCTTATTCGCTTATTTAGCAAAACTATGTAATGTGACCGTCATTGGAAGATACCTCACGAATGTGCATTAACAGTTTTAGCAACAATGTGGAGAAAAAAACAGCAAGCAATTCTGTCCTTGGTATCAGCTGTTATGCAAAAACTGCATTTAATGACTGCAACTGCTACATTAACAGACGGAAAGACATGACTACAACAATCTGCAGCAGAGCAAAGGTTATTTTATCTCCAGTGGAGTTTTTAGTCTTTTTTTTTTTTTTACCTGTGAACAAAGAGATCACAGATGGGAACGTAATATGCTTTTACAGCATTATAACATGGATGGAGGTCTATTCCAAGGCAGAGTTGAAATGCCGATGTGGAAGCCGATGACTTTTGTTTTAAAACACTGTTTTGAGGATGAATATGGACTAGTGTGGACGTAGCCTCGGTGTCTATGATCAAAAACATAACTTAATTTTGGAAAGAGTTCATGCACAATGCAACTGACCCTTTATCAGCCTTCTGATTGGTCCCTGACTGACCAACCAGATAAATCATTCTCCGCTTCTACATCTGAGGCAGAATATCCAGTTGGACAAAATATCCGTCTCTCTCATTCACAACAATGAAAAGAACGTAGTTTTTATTTGCTTGTATCACCATTTAAATTACTGGATTATTTTTGTTGAACTTTGTCTTAGTAAAAATGAACACTTCAGAACGCACTAAACACAGTGTAGCGAGGGTGCAGCGCATTTTTATCTCAAAACCTGCAAAAATCCAAGCTGTACCACCAAAACAAAGTAGGCTAGGCAGCAGGCTACAACCCATAGCTACAACTGCAAAAGTGTTTTATTTTTCTTAAAATGGTTAAACGTTGTGCTTGGGGCACTTGTAAAGGTGACACCCGCTAAGATATTTGGGGGCCCTGGCTCGAAAAAAAAATGGTCACATATAGTTTTCAAAGGCAAGTCTGTTGGTGGGAGGCAGCCAGCATCAGCTGTTTACTCTGCCATGCTGTAAACAAAACTAATCAAAACATCCCGATTTCGTGGCAAACCCCCATTTTTCAAGCTCACTTTCTTCTGCTTTCTGATGGGTTGTATTAAATTCAGGTATGTAAATACACTTAGATTCTCACCCTAAGCACTGAACAAGCCAAACAAATACTACTTTCATGGGCTTCAGAGTACAGGCAGTTTTTTATGTATATAGTATTATGGTTATATTTACAATTATGGCATTTTGCATACTTTTGAGTCCTCAAAAAAGTGGTAATTTGCTTAAAATAGCTATAATTCCTTAATGGTAAAGGTCATATCTGTGAAATCTCTTAAATTAGTAGTGAAACTGCCCTTTTGATTGTTTTATTTCACATCTTTATAAAGGGAAAATCAAAAATCTCAAAGTCATATTGCTATTATGTCTGAACCTATCTGTATATGCCTGTGCTAATTTATAATTTCTGGTTAACATGGAGGACGTGTGCTGTGGTCTTCCTATCCACCTACTGCATGGTGGAATGTTCCTGCTTATTCCAGTGATTCCAAGTGTTTGCTTTAATCCGTTTGACGTGGAAAATGGGGGGATTTTACAGGAATACAACATGTTGTACAGTGTCAAATGTGTGGTATGAGTATACTCATGCTCATATATATTATACCATTGAAAGATGTACACTATAGAAACTGTTTTATATTCTGTAGCAACTCTGTAGTGCATTAGTCTAGGTGTTATTGAAAGTCAGTTTTTATTTTGATACCAATAATTGGCTCTCCTATGAAACCCTGTATTTTTTCCTTTCCCTTTATAGGTTAAGAAGTTTTAATACCAAATTAGCATTTATAGGATTTACCATAAATTTGTGTCAAATGAAAAGGGCTTCTCATCACTGTCCTGTAGTAATGCAGTAAGTATAATTATATGTTGGAAATGGGATGTCCATGGTTGCCAATCCACAAGCAGTTGGTGGTCCACATCCACAAAACTAGGACATTATATAAAGTGTGGCTGTATGTTTAGCAAAGGTGGGACAAGACTTCTGACATCGACAGGTAAACAGTGATATAGATGACTTATGATCGCATGTTGTGTTAAGTGTGCAGATGATGTACACTTGTCAGTTGTTATATTTTTGTCAGATTACCAAACAGTTATTATTGTTAATATTTGGCATCAGCCACAGAGGAAATATCTAATGATCTTCAAGAAAACATATCAATTTTATTTTAAGATTTTTTTAAAATGTGATAATTCACGTCTTGCATTGGTAACAGAATCATGCAAACTGATACATACACGGTTACATAAAGGAAATTATATTCCCCCTCAAAAAAAAAAAATCTGTTGATCCAGCTGGTAATGAATGTGTTCATGAAACATAATTCCCACACCAAGGTGAGAGCCGAGGCTTCACTACATGATCATTGCTGTTTGTGTCTTTATTTGTAATGTTTGGGCTCTCTTTGCTCAGATGTTATTCTCTGGAATCTTGAATCCGTGATCCGGGAAAAAATAGTCCAAAAATGCCCCAAAAAAACATTTTCAACCTAAAGTATAAGCTGAGTTTTACATCCATTAATTAACAAATAGTGAGTTATGACTACATGATACTTAGACCAATGAGTACATACATAGTGTAAATGAGTTTGAAAGGACAATCATATAGTGTTTCTGTGGTGGGAGGAGAGAATCAGGTTATACTCTGCAACTTTAACACTGGATGCCACCAAAATTCCACACACTGCTCCTTTAAGAACTTCTTGTTTCATGAATTCAAAAGATGATGAGAAACTGCCTGTAAAACAGCTGGCAGATTTGATAATGTGGGGGGGGTTGGAATATCTAATTATTTTAAAAATTCTGATATATAACATCCATTAGTGAGATCATTATTCATCAGTGATCCATATTGCTCTTTGCTTAAAAAATCGAGAGCATTCCTGCTACATCTGCTCATCCCATCTCCTGAAATTCACACATCAGACTCCAGGGCTCCAAAAGCTCTAAGTAAAACAGAATCTCTCTGCTATGTTTTTGTCTCCACACTGAATCCAATGTGACTGGCCCCTACTAGAGTCCCTGCCCCCCTGATTAAAGGTCTTGCCAGAGTGTAATGACAGAATTGTGTTCTTGTCAGTTCCTGCTGCTCAGAGTGGGCTAATAGTCACGTTAGCCCACAAAGCATGTCATTAGCTCTCCACCCGTATCCCAATGAGGGGCAAGTCTGTCATTTTGATACTAAATCACAGGGCAGGAAGGCTGGAGATCAGTCAAACTGGTACTCTGAAACTCTAGTGTTTCCACCCACCCTTCTTTGCTGCACTTAATATGCGCCGACTTACACATTTTGTATTAACACTGAGGAATTACTGCGACATGTGCTTGAGGAGGCAAATGGAAGTCAAAGAGAGATTGTTGGGTTGCTGATACCAAGAACGTTATATCATATTATCAAAATAGTAATTTGAAACTCTACTCATTTCTGACAGTGATTGGATGATTCATGGTTATCACTCACATGATTAGCAGGCTTGCGTAGTATCCATCACAGCTCAGGCTAATCTGCTTTGATTATTAGCCTCCTAAGCCTTCCTTCCATGCTGGGCTTGTCGAGTACAGAGTAATGAGAAATTACACTCTGCTGATATTTATATTAATTTCTCTATGCTTACTTGTCAAACTGATAATTGCATCGCCCATGCTTTATATCACCCCCATAAAAATGTATTTTCCATTTCCTCTAACCACATGGAAAGATGTTTTCATACTTGTGGGTAACGTCATAGTCTACAGTACATGTTGATTATTATGCTTAGATTAGATGCACAGATGATGAACATGAGCACAGTGAAATCCAATTGGTTTATTAGTTTCAGGTAGTAATCCTTTTCCTGTCAGGGGTACTGGTCAGACCTCCTTCATACTGAGTTTCTGTGTTGCTGTACTTGATATTGACAGCCATGCGGACCATTAAACCTGAAAATGAAACTCTTCCTGTATGTTGTTCTTGAAAAAATAAAATAAAATAATGCCCACAGCAGACTGGAATACATTAAGTCAGGTAGACCCTGATGTAAAAATCAGCATCCTGTATAAAGCCACTGTTACATGTGTGCATGCCATATTGCTTACCATAACCAAATAATTTTGCCCCAATTCTCCACACAATAAAAACTTTTGCACATTTTACAGCTTATTGGTCACAGTGGGCTTTTAATACCAACTACAACTTGCCCTGCGGCTGAAGTTTCATGGGGAATAAGCTGAGCATGATATATTTAACAAAATTTCAAGCCTGTGGCACCATAAGTAGATAAGAAGAGGATCCGTTTTTGATCCACGTGAGCCAGATCTTAGCTAAGCTGTGAGTTGGGCCTTGAATTGGGGGGACGAGCTGATAATTATGAGTGAGCGTGACCTTGTTATACAATGCATGCACATCTTTACTCAGCGCCATGACCTTCTCCGCTGAGGTTTGTGCCTGCCTAACTTTGCCCTTTACCAGGGCATGTTGTGTAACTGAAGGGCCACGACGTGAATAACATTGGTATTTGCACAACAGCCTGTGCTGAGTTGAGAGCTAACTGGAGCAGGAGAATGGCTCTGTTTGGCAAGGTTCACGGCTGTTATTCCTATAGGCCATGAGCGTGAAAGGAGCTAATACCATCTGACAGTTCTGGAGCAAGAAGAGGAGGGCTGGACAGAAAAGGAGGAGATAGAGAAGGAAGCGGGGTGTTAAGAGATGGAGCGGGATGGAGAGGGGTTGTGGGGTGTTGTATGAGAGAGAAATGGTACATAAGCTAGAAATGAACAAAGCAGGGATGAGGGATATGGGAGGGGAAGGGCCAAAAAGGGCATATGGTAGGGTCGTCCATTGTTGTCAGTCACATCTTTTTTCATAGTGTGACAGATTATTAATTTAAATGTCTCAACATTTTCTTGAAATACACATATGAAGCACCGCTCACAACGCAGGTGCAGCGTTTTATATTCTCCATAACGATGTGCAGCACATCGAGAACCTTCGTGTATTCACACGGTGCAGCATATTCACTAACAGCGGCCATTTTGAGAGTTCTGCCTTTGAGAGAATTCCAGAAATGCTCTCAGAGCATCACGGACATTTTGATGTCCATTTCAAGTTTTTGGAGGCAAACCTTCACCTGCTAGTCGTGCTGATAGATGAACCTTTCTTTTGGACTCAGAATCCCAAAATGAGTCATAGTTTGTACAACTATGATAGACAAAAGATCGGAAGAGGAGGGGAGACGGTGAAGACGTGGATGACGGATCGAGTGAAATGGGAGTGAGGTGAGGTGGGATCCCACTGTAATTTGACAGGCTCCAGTCCTGCTTAGGCTTCAGCCGCATTTCTTTTGAAGCGGCATTGCAGACACCCTGCTGCCGAGCCAACCCGTCATTAGCAACTTGGCATAAAGACATGGATGCGCTGTGTCTTGTTGTCTCAGCCTCCTTTATAAATTCACATGGAGATGTGAGATTTGTGTCAGATTGACGCTTATGATATGCAAAGAGAAAAATATCTTTTTGAACTTGGATTTTTTTTTCTACTAATTATGACAATAATGTTTTCTATAGTATGCATTTACATCTTATACATTACGTTTGTGTGGTTAGAATGAAGTTGTGATTATGAAATACACAATATAAGCTATAATAAATTAAGCTGGTTTTGAATGTCTTGATTTCCCATCTGTAAACAGAGTGACAAATTTTCTAATCACAAGTTAGTTAAACCAAAGCCTTGAAATGGTGCTCATCAAAACCTATTTACTCATAATTTAACTATGCAATTACCAAAAAAGAAAAAAAAAACCCTCTAGAGGTTTTTCCTTCAGCTGTGCTGCCAAAAAAAAACCCAAAAAAACAACAACCTCCTGCCGTGTGTTTAGACTTCTTGTCAATGGAGTTCATGAGGTCTGGGGTGAGATCTACCTCGAAAGGCTGCTGGAAGTGGTTTGTCTGTGCTTGTCTGATTTCTTTTAAATTTTATTTATTTATTTGTTTGTTTTTAATCTGTCTAAGAAATTCTATTTCTGCAGACCTTCTCTTACACATTCACCATTTCTTTGCCTCAGAGAGGATGTAAAATGAATTTATAATGACTTTTGATGTGTACACCAGGCATGTAGCTTAATCCATAATTGTCAGTCACCAATCAAAGAGAAAATACTTATGCTAACAGAAACCAAACAACATCAAAGGTGGTATGGATTGTTTGGCAGAAGATAAGAGGATTAGGTGGCAGAGCTACCCTCGACGCCCTCCATTATTAAAGCTGCTGGCCCACATCTATAGATGGAAATTGCTGTAGAGCTGCATTTCATGTCATGCACTGATCAGTCAGTGTGTGAGTGAACAAGTCAGGTCATAGTTCTAGCTTATCTGTCTCTTTGTCTTTTGAAGTTGAGTTTATAGCAGCGATCTCGTTCTCTCTCTCTCTCTCTCTCTCGTTCTCTCTCTCTCTCATTTTATTATTGTATGATACCTCCCTCTGGTGGTGTAGTATGATGCTGCTAAAACCCAGAAACCGCTTACTAACATAGTTGCTATTAACACACAAATGGTGGCCAGGTGACCTCAGTTTTATATACCCTTTGGAGGATCAGGAAGAGAACAGCTGCATTGATCTGCTGCTCATCAGGCCTTTAAAAAGCAAATGCATCTGGAGAATGTAACATAGATCATTGTAAACCTAATCTGCAGAAGTGGGTATGACCTGGACACACTGAGGTCAACTCCTGCAACCACAACCACCTAACAGCAACAGCCAGCAGCCTCTGTGGTGGACAAGGAGTCCGGATAGCAGAATAGCTGCGACTTTAAATGTTAAGAGAGTTTTTTCACTGAAGCTCCTGACTATTGAGTAGACTTTCATTGTATAACAGTCAGTAGCACTGATAGCACTAAAAAAAAGAAGCTGTTAATCCATTGGTTTCCGAACTTTTTAGCATGTGACCTCCAAAAGTAAATCAATTTTGGCCTATACCTCTGTAATCAAAAGTTGGAAGCATAGTTTAGATGTTGAGAGGCACAGCAAGCAGCTTTCTTCTGAATTATGAAGTATTTGCAGAAAGAGGAGATACAAATGTCCAACAAACATTTGACCAAAATAAAAAAGAAGGCAAACAAAATGATTTAATGTCTTTCAATAATCTTTCCACCCTTCAGATTTATCTTGGGGCCACTTGTGAAGTTCTTATGTTGACATCTAAATTAATCAATCAATTGATTGCGGGGTAAATTCTCTTTCTGTTTTGTTTTGATAATTGATTAATCATTTAACTCATCTCTGAGCTACAAATACCTAAACTGTCCTGAGTGCAGCTGATTAAATGAAAAATAGGACAGAGTAAGGTTTTGGTTTATTTTGTAGTCTTGAAGGACAAGTGAAGGATAATTGTCTTAAACACTGCAATTTTTACAGCTGAATTTCCAGTCATGAGAAAACAACTCACAGACTCTCCTGCTGTCTTATCCATGGCTTCATTCTCTGAATGTTCTCCAGTGGTCGTTCGGGTCATCTGTGGTGATTGAAAGTGGTAGTATATGATATATATTTACCATTTAGTGACCTGGGTTCAGTGACCCCTTGTGTTGTGTTGTTGGAACCACTGTTTTGGTAGAGGGGAAAAAAGGAAATCCTCACAAAAAAATGGTTTAGCTCAGGCTGGAATAGTACAGTTTCAAATGCAAACCCTGACCTCGTATGCATTTTCATTGTCAGGTAGGTTGGCGACGATGGCCTTAGCCTCACTTACGTAACAGTGTGGGCCCATACCTGCATCTGTCACAAATGATTACACCACCAAGAGCATCATTTGATTGAGATGTCTCTATCAATTGCACCCTCTCTTCCTGCTCTCACACATCTGTGGCTGCAGATACCATCCATTCCTCTGTACTCACTCTGCAGCCTCTTACAGGCACTGCTAGGCCAGACACATCAGCAGCTATCCTTTTCACAACCAGTCTGAATACTTTCTCATCTCTCACCACATTACCAGATTCCATTTCCTCTACTGATCCCAAGGAAGGTCTGCACCTCCTGGCTCATCCACTGATCATTGCTATACACCGCTATTTCTGTATAGAATCAAAAAATCCAGAGTCCATACTTATCAAAAGTGAATTGTGTTTTCATTGCATCTTATACTTTCCTTCATCATCACCAGTGATGATCCTTTGTTCCTAGCTCCATCAATTTTCTGTATTTCTGTTTTTCTTTCCCCCAAAAGAAGGATGCCACTGCGCAGAATGTTATATATAGATTATTTTGGCACCTTCTTTTATCTTTTGACAATAAAAATACAACAGAAAATAAAAATAGTGTAATTTGTACAATACCAAACAGTATAAGGTGGAAATGTAACTTAAGGAGACAAGTGGGGCCCAATCCAAATTAAGTTACAACATCACATGTTTGTGTCACTCTGTTTGATTTCCTTTCTGTTAAAATTAAAAAAAAGAAAATACATTTTTGAAAAGTATCTAACTTAAGCAGTCAAATTGGTTTTAAGAGTGGATTTGCTGGCAGTAAGGCAGAGTTAGTGTCTTACTCAGATGATTTCATTCTAAAGACACCTAACGGCTCAATCAGGAAAAAAGGGACTTATTGTTCTTTGATAGGACATAGATTGATGATGCATCTTACTTTGTTGTATGTACATTTGTAAAAGAAAAAGTGTGGCCTATTCCTATTTAACTTGAAGCTCTTTGTTTGAAGAATAGAGAGATTTGTGATTGTGCTGACGGGGGAGGGGAACTCAAACAAAAGAAATGCCCTTTGTTGCTCAAATGTTCAGGGAAATGCAGGGCACAAGTCACAAAACATCTCATTTAAGCTGACATCTAATTAGCATTCAGCTAGCAGGTTTGGCTTTTTAAAAGTTTTTTTTTTTTTTACCTGTATGTGAGAGGAGGAAGATCAAGAAAACAAAAGAAGAACAAATGTACAGTGTAAGATATGTTGAAATGACATTTTCAATTTTACACAAGCGATTTCTTTCTGTTAAGAGACAGTTGTCAAACTTTCATTTTTTTGTTTCGGCAGTAGTTTCAACAAATGCAAATAATAATGTAATAAAATGATATGCATAGAATATCAACAATAGCTTTTTGTTCTTGTTAATTCTGATAGCAATCAGAAAGCCTACAAATCTATCATTACTTTTAGATTACTACCTATTCCACACCTCTTTAGGAAGAGTATTGCCATCCTTTCTGACAGCTCCATCCTTTAAAATCTGAGTTCCAGTTTTTGGCTCCCAGTTCAGACCTCATATAAAAAGCAACAGGTACATGCACTTCTTCATTCCTAAAGCCACTTACCTTTTGAATTTAGGACAAGATAGGAGAAGTCGTACTTGATTGATATTTTGTAGCTCCTCACAGGCAGGTGTTTTTTTTCTCCATATGATGATGATGTCAGCAGTAATTGATAATATGCACGGATTGCACTTTTCCTGTCTTATGCGGGCTATTTTAGTTGCTGCTACCGATGTTGTTTCAGCACCATGTACTATCCCTCAATCTTGGACATTTAATTGTATGCCTTTTATGTTTTCTACTTGCTGCAAGACTAATTGCCATACGTTAACACAAATAAAGCTGAAACTCAAACTGAAACTTAACTTACCCTTAGCTGAATAGCCTCAAACACCTAAGAACCCACTGATGAAGTGTGGAATAAGGCCATTTTTAAGACGGATTTTGTCAGCATACTTGAACTGTATTCATTGTTTCGAATGCATTTTTTTTGTACATTACAAGAAAATACAAGCTACTTTTAAAAATAAATAAATAGACAAATGGTAAAAGAGTGGACCAGCAGGATATGATGGCAGGGCCTCCTTGTAGCCTCAGGGTTAGACCGGTAAGGCTCCTTGTCAAAAATGGATAGAACTGAGCCAGAGTTTTGCCCTGGGTTCTGCTGACGTCAAGGTTAAAGGCATGCCTGACATTACCATTCATCTATGTAGCAGTGGAAGGAAACTGTGCAAGGGTCAAGCATGTCATATGGCACACCAACCCATTACCCCTCCCATGTATAGCTCAAGTCTGATCTGCTGTTGGTATCCACAAGCAAGGAAAATAAAAATTTAACAAACAAATTTAATGTCATAAGTCTTCTTTAGAGAAATGTTTAATATTAGGATATTTAAACAGGGTGATTATAATAAATAAAATGTTATTAAACCTTAGCATATAAAATTTATTTACTTTTGAAGACTGACTTTAGACATCTCAGTTCATAAAATCATTTTAAGTTGCTTTCTTCTTGCGTGTTTTCAAAATCTTAATTCTTGGTGAATTTCAATGCACAAATCTGCATCTAAGCATATACTATTACAAAACCAGGTCTTCTAGGTAAGTCTCTCAGTTGACACAGTGACATATGGTAGTAAACGTTTATGTTATTAGTTCAGGAGACAACAAGACTGCCTTTGATCACAAGCAGGTTAGACATGTCCTCATATTTCTACATGCTCACCAACATGCTTTTGAAAGCACTACTAGTGTATCTATGAATTCTCTTGAGCCTGGCAGCGTACCTCAGTTCTTACTTCTCTGTGCCTGTATGCCTTCACATGAACCATCTTTGTAGTATTTGAATGTGTAAAGCTTCTTATATGTGACTTAGTGTAAGCAGGGCCATTAGCATTCACATGGGGGGCAGGGCCCCTGGGGGAATATGGGTGAGCACTGCTGCTGTGAGAGTGAACAACTGGTATTAAGTAAGGTGGAGCTGTGAAGAGGGTGGACACAAAGGCTGACTGGGTGACCAGGACAGGCTTGTTCAGTGTAGTGTGAGGTTAGGATCAGGTAGAGAGGAGGCCTCTGGGTGTGTAAAAAATCAGGTTATGAGCAGGTGTGGCTCACTAGTGAAAAACTGGATGCTTCTCACTATGATCCCCTCATCAGACCACTGGAGGGGATGAAGGAAGAGAGCCCACTGGATGGTAAGATATCTGCAGCTCTTGTAAGACCATGTATAAGAGTAACCAGCACAACAGCAAGAAGGTTGTTCATTCAAGTTAGAAATATTTATATATGTGCATATAAAAGCTTTTTTTTTGTTTTGTTTTGTTTTGTTTTTCTCCCTCAGTAGAGCAGTAGTAGCAGTGGAGAAGTGTTAGCCGGAGATATGTAGCAAGAAATACAATTCTACCAAATGGACCAATCACAGTTACTATGGTCTGCTTCTACCTGAGTTATAGTTACGTTTCCGGTGAAGTGCACGTTGGGCCATGGTGCAGTCAATGACGTATTGTCCCCAGGTACGACTTACTTTCACCTTAGCTATGGAGTCTGTGTGATGGAGAAGCAAAACTACCCAACATTACACATTATCACTTAATGATTAGTTGTCTTCTTCACGGATTAAAAACCATTTTAAAACCTTTTGATTTATCAAATTATTTTTCATTGGGATGTTGACATAAAATATCAGCGTGTAAACACTCACTATGTAATTTTTGAGTAAAAAAAAAAAAGACAGGTAGGTAATGGAATTGGATCCTTCAAGATGATCTGTTATGGTATTCTGTTGCTATTCACCTTACAGTTAACCTCTTTTAGCTTTCCACTTCAGTTTCTAAATAAGAAAGCTGTGCAACTTTAGCTTTAGCCCAATTTGGCTGCTCTACAAAGTGCTTCACTTTGTTAATGTCTGTGTGTTTTGTCAGCTTTAACCTGTGTTTATGCTTGGGCGTGCGCTTTAGTTCTCCTCAGCAGAGCCAGAGGCATGGTAGAAGGGGAGGCTAATTTGGGTGAGGGGATGGGGGGTATTGTTGCACGTCAGGGAAAATAGAACTATCAGTTCCACTCAGATAGCCCTAGCTGTCATTGGACCTCAAGCCAAGTGGTGACCTCAGGGGCTTGAACTCTAATAGTCATGTGACCAGGCTGTAAAGTGACCAGTGGTGTTGCTGGGCTCCGGCTGTGGCCAGAGAGGGACACGCTGTCGAGGAAAGAGGAGGCTGGGAGAAAGAGGAGAGAAAGATTAAAAATAAATAAATAAAACAAAAGAAAGGCAGAGTCATGAGAACACCAGGTCCAGTCTTCTTTAGCTGAATCTGTGCTTGAATGGGGTCCAGGCAGACTGGGTGAAGCATGAAATGGATACATGGGAAGGTAAGGAAAGCTAGCTGAAAAGGCTGCTACTTTCTGCTAAGGGGCCACACTCACCATAATTAGATGCAAATGGGTGAGGGTGTAAATGTGTGTGTAATTTTGGATAAGATGTGCTCCAACAATTCTCTAGTGACTATTTATATTTTTCCATTTAAAGTCTGGTTGTTTGGTTGAGGAGGCTGCTCTCTACTGCTGTCCTTAATTTCATGAGAGCTTATGTTGGATAAACAGTGCCGTGTAAAATCCATCACTTTTCTGTGGGAAAAATGCTTAGAATTGCTTTGAAATGTGTAATAAATATGATTTAAGAACTCTTAGGAATTGCAATACTTTAGTTTTTGCAGTTTAAGTGGACAACTGCCAGATTTCAAATCATACAAGATCTTCATCCTTTTGAATGGTTAATGATTTTCAGACCAGACTATTGAGCACAGTTAAATTCCAGCTCTTAACAGTGATCAATTTATTCAACTGCTTTGTTTATGTGTTGTGACATATTTGTGCTGTGAATTGAACAGTGTATATGAACAGCATATAGTAATTCCATATGAACCAATATTTGGTAAGTCAATGTATTGAGCAGTGTTTATCTAAACGCGAGAAACGCTTACATATTTTTCTCCTTTTCTTTTCATCCTTTTGTTTCATCGAAAAAAATCACTTTTTTCCATGTGGATGATTGTTGCCTTTACTTTTTTATGACTTTCTTTTGTTTTAAATTTTGCTCAAATTGCCTTGAGCGTTGGAATAAGAATAATGTAAGAAAAGAATATCCTTCTTTCTGGCAGCTTTCATGTTACTGTCCCACCCACCAAACCACCAAACTGCCCCTCCCTCTTTGCCTTGTATTGCAGGAATTTGGAATGTGATCCTTCCTCACTCTTACAATTTACCCCACATGGCAAAGCAAAAATGAATCAGCATTGTATCCTGCATGGCTTGCATACAAATATTTTCTTGCTTGTTTTATTGTTTAAGTTTTTGTTTTTTCCTCCAACACAACCTGCTAAAATCATTTGCTCTATACTGCCGTTCCTGGTCGTTTGTCCATTTGATGTTTTTCCTTGAAATGGCATGTGAAAGAGCCATGTTACTGTATACATCCCCTCCCCCTCCTGTTAATCCCTCAGCCAGCAGTCTTGTTTGTTTGTGCTTCTGCTGAAGAAGGGTTAAGTCCTCAATGATATTGCTGCTCACTCCACAACATGCATATGCTCTGCTTTCACACCATTTTTCAGGTGAGAGGGTCTGTTTAAAGCCAAAACTAACTTCAGCAGAGAGAAGGAAAAATAGAACAAGAGGTTGTTTATGTGGATGTAGTTTGAGGGGGCAGATCAATGTGTGAACATCAATAGCTGCAGTGGGGGGAGGTCAGGGAATCCTGTGACTCTGTAATGCTTGCCAATAAATAGCCAATGGCAGAGGCTGCTCATTGCTGCCACACATGCTGCCTTTCCTCTAATTTCACTGAAATATATTCATCTCACCAGCGCAAGCAGTGTCAAACTAAACCATCAGGTCCATCATGTTGCAGATCTTTGTCTGTAAAGGGTGTGTTATTTCAACTTCACCCTTCCCCCAGCACAAACATGCATACACAGGGTCAGAGAATTGAACAATCTGATGTATGTCAGCTGTAATTAATTTTATTTGTGAAGAGATAGTTGTTTAGCTGATGCAAGTTATTCCAAAAATGCAAAAAGTTTAAATGACCAACAACTTACAGTAGTTTGATCGTCCATGCATGTTATATATCATGTGTACACACCCACACACGCTTGTTTACAGAGACTTAAATTTCATTAATAGTGCTTCTATGTGTCAAAAAAAAGAGTAGCAAAAGACCATTCATACAAATTCTGATCCACAAAAATAAACATTCTTAATTTATTTAGCATTCCAAAGTCCATTTAATATTACTTTTTTTATTTCCTGTAAATAAGACACTATTAAAGCAGTGGCACACAGCTGACTGCCTTCAGGTGACTTAAACCAATGTAATTTTAGGTACAAGTTAGATATAAATGAAATAATCTGAATCTAAAGATGGAAAAAATATCTTTACAATCGACACCAATGTCTTTGTTACATTAAAAAAAAGCAAATTTGCCATTATATGTCCAGTCATTTTTGTTCCAGGTAGATTAAACACAAACACTGTTTTTCACATCTAGAAAATAAGATTCTGTGGCATTGCACTGGCACAACATTAATACGTTGTCCCTTTCTGGCTTGCTTTAGCACAATGTTAATGATTTAGTCTTTAAACTAGGTGTATATTATCAAGTTAGCAGGTCAACACTTCACCATTGTCTCATGGTTGAGCTTGGCTTGCGGCTGCATGCACGTTACTTTGAAGATTAGCATCACAGTGTGGGTTGCCAGGAATGCTGGATCCCAGTCCCACAGGGTCTTCACATGCCTTTAACCTCTGTGAATGTGTTGATGTGTGTTCATGTACATACTAGTCCGTTAGTCTTAGGTGGAGTTTGTCTGTGTATGTGTGTGGTGGTGATAGTGGGTAGGTATGTTCTCCTTCAACTCCCCCAGGTAGGAAAGATAAGTTTCAGAGAAGAGGAGATATGAGGAGAATTAAAGGGAAATAAAGAGGCAGAGGGAGGAGGAAGGAGGGAGGGTGCTGGCAGCGGAAAAGTACAGCAGATTCCTGCAACCCCCACTCTCTGTCTCAGCTGGGCATGATTGTGATGGAAAGCCCAAGACAAAACCTGATAAGAAAACCTCTTCGGTTGCAGGCCTTGCTCTGTCAGCCATTCAAAAGGCTACTTTACACTACACCAGCCTTTGTGCACATATGGTGTGGACAATAGGAAGATTTGTCCATGATGCATCATTGTTTTCAGCATAATGCAACTTAGAGAGGATGTAAAAAAAACAATAACAAATAGTCAAATAGACACTTGTGGAAAGGATGAGGTTGTCAGGAGCGTTAACATTTTGTGTGTTCTGGGTCTGCATACTAAAAAATATTTTTGCTTCTGGGGGTCATCCAACTCCTGTTCCTCTGTCAGAGGTCAAGCTGCATCTTCTATGGTCCCCATAATGAATGATGATACAATGAGAATTTGCTGGGCCACATTGGTAGAAACTGGGAAATTAGATTGCTATTTGTTTGTGTCACTGATTGAGACTTAAAATGCTTGACTTCCTGGTATGCATTAGAGTTGGGAATGAAACCCAGACTGACCCCTGGGAAACAATGCAGACTTTAATGAGCCTTGCAGGGGTGTGGGGTTTTGTGAGTGTGTTGAAGGGTTACAGAAGCCCTTTTCACACCACCAACTCAAGGCGGGACTGATATGCTTCAATTGCACATTGGTATCCTGTTGGTACATAAAGAGCCGGGATGGAAGGTTGAAGTTGAAGCAAGCTAATATACCTCTGAGCTGGCAAAAGAGTTAGTCACAGAACCAGACTGGGATGTAAGTGATCAGGGACAGGCTCTGTAATACACCACTCTGTTCACTAGCTTCCTGTTTGTAAGCACACACCCACGGTGCTAAACTGCCTCTGTATGGTTTGTAGGAACACCCAAAGAAGAACAGTGCTGGTTTAACATGCATGGTCTTTTTTGTGCTGATGGAGTTTAACTGCTATGTGAAACGGGCAGTGTAGGGGTTAATGACATTAATTTGTCTGTTATAGTTTTTCTATACTAGCTTGGTTTCTTCTGACTGACCTGCGATCATCTCTTCCACATCCTGGTGGTTGCTTGAGAGTAGATGTCGCAGATTTGTTTCAGCAGCTTACGTGTTATTATTCTGCAGCCTGGTCACAGTCTCCGTATCCGTGCCAACACTATTTACATCTGGGCTGCTTCACTCTCAAATGACATTGTAATGTAGACTTATGGTACCTTAACTTCACCTCTGTGTTTACACATAAACCTTCTTTTTTCTAGTTTGTCCATATTCAATTTTTTTTTTTTTTCATTTCAAAATGTAAAACTTTTGAAAACCCTTAAAAATTGAAAGATTCTGATCACGTTTCAGTGTGGAGGGGCTAACCATAAATATTTGGAAACAACATAGTCCTTGCCTTCGTTGTTTTCTCTTTTAAATGGTAAATGAACTGTATTTATCATTCTTGTAGTACTTTCAACTACAAGCCACATCCTTTTCTGCTGAGTCTAGGCTGTGCTTTTTCTGTCATACGCATCAGCACACACAGATGAACAAATTAGTGCCATGTGTAGTACAGCGTCTCCGTCAACATACATAAATGTAAACTGTGAGCAGAGTGAAATTCATGCATTTTGGCATTTATTGGAATGGGAGTAGTACCAAACTTTTTATAGCTTTGAATAAAAGCTATTCCTGCTTTTGACCATGTGCGGAGCTTGAGGGAGCACATGACATTCAAAGACTTTTCAGTGGTAATGCCCTATAATGTTTATTTTAACCTGCTGTATTTTTCTTTTTTTCTTTCTTCTTCACATCTTAATTTTTGCTTCACCTCTTGAATGTTTTGTTGGACAGAAGACATTACATTAAATATCTGCATGAGTCCTGGTTTCACAGGGGATGGAAGAGCTGTGGTCTGTTTTCGCTTGTTTGTTTGTTGTCCTCTGACCTCAGGTACTGAAGCACCTGCCAGTGCTGCATCCTTGGCTGGAATCATGAGGTCACAAATTAACCTGAAGGTTTCCAGATCACATGAATCAGGCAGTCACCTGCACTTTTTTTCACATCCTTATCTGGTTGTCCATGGGCAAGGTTTATGCTAATCAGTGGCCTTGATGAGTGTGCTCCCAACTTGCAATCAGAATTTGCTAATGTACATATGTTCTTTCAAAAAAAAAACAGAAAAAAGAAAAAAATATCGTTTTAACTTTCATGGGCAAATCTACTCTCAGATTTCATGATTGAGGTTCATGGAGAACAAAGCCAGGACTCAAACCAAATGTTTGTGTTGGCAGACACATGTTCAATTTCCAAACAATGGTACATAATAGAAAGGTTTTGGTTGGGTATAAATTATAGAAGAGTTTTGGCTTGAAATAAAAAGTTAAATTCTTCTACCACTGCAGTATGGAAAGTGTGGAAAGTTTTCTGGGCTCCAGTCTGTTAAAGTCTGTTCAGGTCGGGGAAGTACTGTACAAGTAAATTGGCTGTGATATTTAACAAATCCAGCTTTAAATTCCTCAAAGTGTGTAAGAATACATTTAGATTGGAAAAGATTCACAATGGCCTAACTTAAAGAACTTTTATGAATAAAGTTCTGGTCACATGATCTACTGCTATGTCACTTTTTCATCATAAAGTAATTACTAGTTTTATTAGTAATTAGTAATTACTAGTACTTATCTGTTAGTGGCTAACTAAATATCTAAAAGCTCTTGGCTGCATGTCAGTTGGTTTAAATGTTTTATACTTGTCTTCTTTCGTCGTCTTTCATGCCATTCAGGTAATTTGAGTCTCAGTTGTTTCAAGGTGCAGTGGTGAAAGAAAGTAATCTGGTTGACAGCAGGTGTTTTTCTGACATCATTAACATGTTGTTTTAGTGAACACCACCTTCACAGGGCCCAAAAAGCACAACCATCTACTACTAGTTCACTTCTGGATGTTTTCAGTTATTTTACAAGGTGATATGGATGTTTTATGAATATGAAATGTGGTATATCACAAACCAAAGTCCATTAACCGATACTTCTAAAAGGCCCAGCCTCTCAGCAATTTTTTTAGTTTATTTAATTTTTTTTTTTTAATTTTTGGGTTGTTTTTTGTTTCATAACATAATCTAAACTGTGTAGTCTTCATTTCCCCTGTCCAACTTGTATGAGGCGTGTTACCTTTGTAAACCGCATGCATTTTTCAATACACAAAGAATCAGTTTTTGTCTGTTTATCAATGTGAGTGTGGGAAAAACTCCATTACATAGACTCCTACAGAGTTGGGGTGCATTAGACAGAGCCTTTTCAAAGTGAAATCCTGATGTAGCTGTCATGAATATTTAACTGACATATGCAAGAAGAGGAGGAGTCATAGGACACAACACACTGAGATCAAGTGTGTGGAGGTGTAAATCAGCCTGTTTATATGGTGGCCATGCACTTGAAAGAGAAGGTGATAGATCTGGCAAATAAACTTGAGTGAGGCCAGCTAATGGCTATTGTGCTTTTCACTCAGTGAAGGAAGTCAGGCATTTCACATGGGGTGGGCAGTGAGGATGTAAGGTTTTGTGTTCCCTGAACGGGCACATGGGCTGACAAATGGCTGGGTAAGGAGGTGAGGACATTTACTGTTGTTTATTTAATTTGATTTACTTGAGCCAGTTTACCTCACATACAGTAAAGTTTTTTTCTTTTTTTTTTTTTTTGTGGTTTGTCTTTCTTCTTTCCTTTCATGCAGGTGTTTTGCTTTATTCTAAAGCTTATCTGCTAAAAAGCTTTCTCTTTTTTTTGGTTTGCGCAGCTGAACTTTTTTTCAACTCGCATTTGAATGTGACTCATTCTGTCACTCATTCTGAAATGTATTAAGTGTTAGTATACCAACAGAAGATTGAAATGGATGAAATAAATATAGGTACCTGTTCAGCTTATGCAGTAATATATGTAGTTTGTAGTAGCATTTTATTGTGTGGAGATGGGCGTTAATACGGTGGTCTGTGAAGCGCTGCTCTCTGGGGAGACCTGGCTGACTCCGTCTTCCTGTGTTAGAGGAGCAACCACTTTAACTGTCATGCGATTAAGCTTGGGAAAGTAATAATAGATACATTAACAAGAAAAACACCAGGTTGGAAAAAAAAAATTCAAAATCTGAAACTTATTTTGATTATTGTCATTTGATAAGTCATGGTTGCCAGATAACGAAAAATAACTTAAAAAGCAGTTCAGAGCTGGCTCTACTTTGAGGCCTTTAAAGAACTGGTTTGCTTTTCCCCACACACATCATGCCATTATTAAATCTCATCCAATACTGAGCCTTCAATGAACATATATATTTTATAGAAGACCAGCATTCACAAAGGACACAGTTGACAGTGTTTTCCTTCAAAACCTATGTGTCAATATTGCCCGTCTGCCTTTATAAATGTATTTGTAGTTGGTCTTTGTGAACTGTGTGCTGGTCCAAGAGCTCTTTGACCACTGTTTGGATGCAGAAACCTATCAAAAGCCAACATACCGTGGCCAGCAAGTAGCTAAAACCACCTCATAATTCTTCTGACATTTCTTCCCTGAATAAATTTTGGACTTCACAGTCCCTCCATTGCCCCGTGTTTCCTTTAGAGCCATGTTTGGCAAGTTCAGACTTTTTTGCTATTGGAGCGGCAGCAAACTCAGTGACGTCACAGATCAGCTAGAGGGGCCACACATCTAGTGAGAGAAAATTTTCAAAAAAGCAATCCTGATGAATCGGCTACAAATTTTGAAGTGAGAACTACATTCTCACATGAAAGTGTCTTAAAACTACATTCAGAATCACATCAACAACGGTATTTCAAAGTTGTTACTTACAATTGTGGACTTTCTACTCTGCCATTTTCTTTGTTGATACAAAAAGGCATTCTGGGATACTTAGTCTAAACACTCCACTGGTTGCATACTTGGTAAAATGGCCGAAGCAAAAGCACATCCAAGGATTTCAGCTGTGCTTGGCTGGACGTGGACTATGAATTGGAATAATACTTTGGCTGCAGTTGATGACAACACAAGTACAGAAAGGAATGCATACAGAAATTGCCCTTTGTAGTACAAGCTATTTTATTTAAATTTTTATTCTGAGTAAAGGGAAGTAGACACTTCAGCTATGTGAAAAATAAAATACCATGTTAGCCACCACACACCGGCACATATTGGATCAGCAAGGAAAAAAAGGAAATACTGCCTTTTACAAAAGGTTGGTGGTTTTTCAAAAAAGAAAGAAAAAAAAAAAACAGCTTCAAGAAATGAGCGTGACAGAATAAAAATAAAACGGCAGTCAAAATCAAGTGAAGTGGCATAAAGAATTTTTATGACCTCATCATCAGTTACCCTCAACCAGCTGATGATAGTTCTAAATAAAAGATAATCTAGCAGAATGTATAACTCTGGACTACTAATTCTATATTAGCATTAAAACAGGAAGACATTGACACCACACACTTAGTATTTGTTTATAGTTCATAGGTCATGTTGTTGTTGTAATTTCAACAATATCACATATTGACATGTCTGTTTCCCTAACATACATTTATCTCATTTTTTTGAGTCTAAAATCATATCTGAGATGGTAATTCATCACAGTTACACTATGGAAAAGTCAAGAAACATGGAAAGTCATAATATGGACAATTATTAACTCAAATTTAGGGATGTAGGTCTTTCCCTGGCATTTTTTTAATAGGCTACTCAGAGGTACAGGCAACAACAGGCAAAAAGCCCACAGAGCCAGTTTTCTCATCATTGTATGAAGCTTTTTTTTCTCCTTTGTGAATAAGGAGAGTGAGGGGTTAAGAACATGAGGAGAGAGAGAAACATCTGCTGCAACTCTGAAAGAGAAGAAAACACAACGGGCACACCAACAACACACTGGGAGACAGAAATTGGGAATCTGAAAGGTAGAGGAAAAACAAGAAAAAAGACAAAAACTGGCATTTTTGTTTATCTAAAAAAATAAAACAAAACAACAATCAAGAAACAAAATTAAGAGGTATAATTGGTCATTTTCTTTATTTTATGGATCAAATGGTTAATCAAGTTTCCACTTGAATATATATACTGCAGTTGAATTTCTTGAAATGTCCTGTGTTAATGAACCATGTTAATACAAAATCCAATAAGAAGCACATTTCGCTGACTGGTAGAACTTTACCTCAATTTGACTTGCCTTATAGAGTTAATCACCAAAATAGTTAAATTCTAATCCCAGGTTGGGCTCACTGTGTGACGCTCCATTGTCTCAGTACAGTAGAGCTGTCTCTGTAGTCTTCTGCAGGCAGCAAACTTAAACCTCACACTATTTAAATGGTAATCTGTCTCTGGGCTTTAAAAGTCCTCTATTCATCATTCATTATCTGTCGGAGGCTTTATGCCCCCCACTCTTCCGACTCTTTTTAATTACTTTTAGTACATGAACCCTGCAGCCCACTTTGATCGCCCCCTCCTCCACCACCTCTCTCTGTGGGAAGCTTACTCACATGCTTGGTGAGCTGCTCCCTTAAATCATACACAAACACAAAAGCTTAATCATGCTTATTTGAATATTCAATATTATGTTACTATAGTATGTTTATTGTCAAAACAATGTGCCTACTGAACAGGGAGAGGAAGCAGGGTCAGTCTTATCCAACAGTCACAATATCTGTTTTTTATGTGAGTTTGTCCTGTTTCACCTGCACACAAAAAGTTTAGCAGTTTAACGTGATGACAGTTAATTCACAGCCAAAAGTGGCAACTTTTAAATTTGAGTGTTAGCACACAGGTTTCATGTTGTAAAGACAAACTAAACAGTATCAGTTTAAACAATACAATGTAACTTTATATTACTGCATTCTCAGTAAAATGCCATAAAGTGTTATCAGTCAAAACCCTGGACCACTGGGGAGATGTTCTTGAATATTGGCAGTGTGTGACTGTCTGCATACATGCAGTAGTAAATGATCAGTCCTGTGGTGTGTGCAAAGCTGTAATTGAATGATTATATTCAGTCAAAGGCATTTAAAACAACCGTACAAGTGGCACATCATTTAGGAAAAGCTGCAGATTCAGGTTTTGGAAGCCCATATGCAGTCAGTTTCAGGAAACCTGTTTTTCTTGCTCCATTATTAGCTTTCCAACCAAAGAATCCCACAGGGGTGAAAGGTCCTAACGTCTGGATGCACAGCAGTTTGATACATTACTAAGGAATCTTGCATTAATCAGGTGTGAGGATTAATCTCATGGCTTATTGGACAGAAGCCTCAGGCCTCACCCTTCATATATACACTGTAACAAATTTTCCCATTAAATTACAGTAAACTACTGGCAGCTAGAGTTGCCAGCTTGAAACTGTTATTCTACAGTGTACCTACTGTAATCTACAACGACAGATTATTACTGTAAAAATATAACGGTACTCTGCTGTATGGAAAATAAACATTACAGTATTATACTTTCAGCTCTTTGGTTGCCATTTTACTGTTATTTTACAGCTCCTACAGTATTCTCCATAAACAATTTATTACTGTAAAACCAAGTTAAATAGTGTGATCTTGACAGTGATAATCTAATGCTTTAAAAAGTTTTACATTTCAGAATATAAACCCCTGAAAATTGCTAGAACAAAAATGGCTAAGACAAGAGATGGTTATCACATTTGTTATTTATTAAAGCTGAACAGTATCAGTATCCATAAAAACACCATTACTTGGTTGTCGTATTTTTTCTTGAACTATGACAAGAGATGGCTAACATTACTTTTATGAACCTTTGTATGGTCTGGGTATTGACTGGGTCTGCTTTGACTGCAACACATACAGTACAAATTATCAGCAAATTCAACTCTAAAAATAAACATATCGAACAGGTCCTCAACAATGGTGAGTCCAAAAACAAACCTGGAACAGCACATTTGAGACAGGTGGACTGAACTTTACTGACTAAATAAAGCCCCACTCAAAGTCAATCAAGGTTTTTTAGGAGAGTGGCCACATGGGGATTCACTGTGGTTGCCTTTTTGTGGACCAGCTTCCCAGTCTTCTTTGGCGCTACCTTCCCCTGGCTGGTCTTTCTTCCTCTCTCAGGATTAATACCAATGAAGCGCCTAAAATGTAATAACAGAGCAAGTATATAAGATATATTAGGTGTGGTAAGTAAAGATCATTTGCATTTAAAATTGGCCCCATCACATTAATCAAAAAAAAAATAAGATGTTTTTTACATGGTAATGGCCATTGTGTCTCATAGTTATGAGAAAATGATCTCAATATGATAAACTATCCTATCATTATGAGAAACAAAATATTCATGATTCAGGATCACAACAGATCCATTGTTACCATTATTACAGTGGTCTGCACAAGTTCAAGATATACTGTAGATACTTATACATGACAATTGCTCATA
>JBAMYA010000024.1:16539723-16557600 GCA_037176975.1 Arrhamphus sclerolepis | reverse complement strand
TGAGATAAAAGGCTGGATCGGATGGTATTGATTTTATTTCTGAAGTGGTCTGCAAAGTCCTCACATGCAGCATCTGATGGTGGCATGGAGGACTTGTTAAAATCTGTGTTAATTAAAAAGTCAATAGTTTTAAAAAGGAATTTCTGTTTGTTTTTATTTTCTATGATGAGGTGTGAGAAGTAGAGGGTTCTTGCCTGTTTAATTGAGTTATTGTAGATTTTGAGTTATACATGTAAAATTTCATAATGGATTGTCAGTTTAGTTTTTCTCCAATTTCTCTGCTCTCCTGTACTTTCTTTTCAGCTCTTTGAGTTCTGCATTTATCCAGGGTGGTGTGGGTTTGGTTCTTATTGTTTTGTTTTAATTGGAGCTGCAGTGTTGAGAGCTGATTTCAATCTCCTGTTAAAATTATCAACAATAAAATCGCAAGATGCAGGTAAAATCTAAGCAGGAGTTTGGTTTAAAATGTCAATAAAATTTGAAACCATTTCAGAAGTAATGTATCGTTTCTTCACAGTTCTCACCAGGGCCTCCTGCTGGTTTAAACTGGTGATGTTAAAAACACACAGTAGTGGTCTGACACAGCCAGGTCAACAACAGAGGACAGATGGTTATGACCAAATCTAGGGTGTGTCCTCTGTTGTGAGTAGGCTGTGTTACGTGTTGCTGAAAATCCATGCTGTTTAAAAGGTTTAAAACCCGCTGGAATAGGGATCATCATTCGTATCGATATGTAAGTTAAAATCACCAGTTATCAAAATCCTGTTGTATTTTAAATGAATTGTTGAATAAAACAAGAAAGGAGGGTTTGGTGGTCTATAGACTGTCACAGATAAAATAGGCGGGTTGCTAAAAACAAATGCATGATGCTCAAATGTGTACAGAGATAGGGAATGTGGAACATAATGTTAATGCTTCAACAGGGTTGCTGGTATATTTATCAGCGTAGATGGCATGCAGAGCTTTCACTCTTTCACTTCATGGGAGCAGACGATCAGTCTTTTCCAGGACAGTAGTTTCATTAATTTGGCATATCACTTCAGTCCAAAATACAAAGTAATGGCCATGAGACAGCCCTCTTCTCTGATCTTGCATAACCAGACGTTTGCTGCAAACACAACATGCTCAGATACACTCCCTGAGTAGCGATGAGTGTTATAACAGACATTTGGATGTCATTTGTCAGCTTGATACCATGTTTGCCTTAATCTGATCTCTGTCTAATCTGAAGTTTTTCTTACCTAATACATCTTTTTTTCTGTTTCTTTTGCCAGAGTGTAAATTTAGCCCCCTCTCTTAATTCTTTCCTACACTTGTTCAATAATTGAGCTCACAGTGAATGCTGTGTTCTTTGAGATTGAATTGAACATGGCTGAGCTTGAATGTTCTCTAAAAACAGTAACGGCTATTCCTGTATGACACCAGATTTGATGAACTCTTGCGTATATTGAAACTGAGATGACTGGAACTGAAAGGTGGAAATGAAAATGCTAAAATACTTGACCAGTCGACAGATCTGGAGCTGCACGAACTGCCCAAAGATTTTAGGAATGGGATTCATAACCGTGGCAGCATCATGACGTGGCAGATTTTGAAATTGAAGGAAATTATGTTGCTAAATTCTTAATTTATTTTTTGATAGAAACCTGTTTGAGACTTCAAGAATGGAGACTGGGACCAAGTTTCACTGTTCAGAATCATAGTGACCTTATATTTAATATTTAAACAACACCTAAGTTGTTTTAATTGAATGTTCTTGTAAATGAAGAGTAAAGAAAGGAAAATTCATGGTACCAGGCAGAGTGGGCAGAGGTAGTCAAAGTCTTAATGGAATGTTTGTCTGTAAGTTTAGTACCTTTAACATCAGTGAGTCAAACTTAGTTTCCACTTCCTCATTGAGTTTGATTATATGGCCTGCAGGTAGATGAGGGATTATAAGAAAATTTTCAGCAGCTTTCTCAAAGTGCTTCCGGTACCATTTTCGATTTTTTTTTTTTGTTTTTGTTTTTTTAATTAAAAGAAAACAAAACAAAGCAGCTTTCCAGGACAATGCTGCATCTTTAGCAATATTTCTGTATTTGATCTGCTTCCACCCCTGCAATTTAGCAGGTTCCCCTGCATTCTTAACATCTTTGTGTATCAGTAGGATCCATTACTTTTTCCCAGAAGCTCATTGTCTTTCTCTTGCATGATCGACTAAATGCCAACCAGCCTGATACCAACAAAGTGTCATTACATCTGCTGTTTTTATGCACTTTGTTCAAGGAATTCTGCATAAAACATACCCGAGACATCTTGAGCACTACATCTTAGTGTCTTTACACTTCAGCTGTCACAAAATGAGAGTTGGAGATTAAGAATCCTTGGATTAGCCATCGCCTGGCTTTCGCTTAAGCTTCAGCCACCCCCATGATCTCAATAAAAAAAAAAAAGTTTTGCCAAAAGCAAGGTTTTGCTCCCACTATTTATTTTGTTTACTATTTTTCACGGCGTGGATGAAATGGCACAACTAAGTGGGTGGAAGTGGTTCTAAATCCTTTTTGCTCTCTTTTTCCCTCCCCTCCTCAGATGATGCAGCTGACCAGCGTACTTGCCTTATCTGTGGAGATCGTGCCACAGGCTTGCACTATGGCATCATCTCCTGTGAAGGCTGCAAAGGCTTCTTCAAGCGTAGCATCTGCAACAAACGAGTGTATCGCTGCAGCCGTGACAAGAATTGTGAGATGTCACGCAAGCAGCGCAATCGATGCCAGTATTGCCGTCTGCTCAAGTGTCTGCAGATGGGGATGAACCGCAAAGGTAAATTGGAGCTTAACGGCAGGAGCACCATTAAAATTATGAATGTACCAACAATTAATTTCTGGTAATAGTTAACAATTTGAAAGAGTGCCTCCTTTCAAAGCATTGTAAAAGCTAGTTTTCTTTCTTTCTTTCTTTCTGTCTTTCTGTCTTTCTTTCTTTCTTTCCTCCTTTCTTTCTTTCGGCTAATATTTTATTTCTTATGCACTTCAAATACAGTGAAAATACTGCCGTGGGAATGTCAACAATCCCACTTCACAGTTGTGACTGTTCTTATGTTTGGCTAATTTAATCCATATTATTTACCTGATTATTGTTCATATTTTCATTGCAGTTACACTTAAACAATACATTCATCAAGTAAATGAGCTGAATTGGTTCAGTTTATAATTCAAGAATTTGAATTAGAAAATGGCGCATGCAATAACCAACGCATGTCCTTATAAGTCTATGTGACGTGTGTTGGTTTACTGATGTGCAGCGGTTACTTCACTTACTCCAGTTTCTAATAGACTGCTCGAAGGCAATATTGTGTTATATTGTATATTATGTATTGCCTACAGTGTATTTTGAGAATTTATTTAAAATATTTTACTATTTGTGTACCATTTATTTACATAAAACCCTCTGTAAACAGACTGAAGCAGCTATCAGCCCTTAGGCCTTTCATGTTAACACACTACCCCCTAGTGGCAAAACATATTTTCTTCTCTTTGTGGTCTGCCTGTCTGACGGTCTCAGTTTTGTTTTCAAAATCCTTTGGTTAAGGCATTTTTGTCTTGACACAGAATGAATTTACTCCCTCTATTTAATAATTAGCTTCCAGGGAACACAGAAAAGAGTATAAAAGGAAAAATTATAACAGATATAAGATATCACCATGTTTTAACCACTAGGTATTTTTTGTAGTGATTTCTTTATTTAACAACATCTTGATTTTTCTCCTTTTTTTTAATCATATAGCAATCAGGGAGGATGGCATGCCAGGAGGGAGGAACAAAAGCATCGGTCCTGTACAGGTAAATCAGATGGATTCTTTTTTACATAATCTGACCTCCTTCCAGCATAAAATCAATCTACAAACATGATCATGGCTCATTTCAACTGATCACTCTCAAAAATAAGCTTGCATTTAAAGAAAAAGCTATTCACCTAAATAATACAGTTTGAGAGCTGCAGTGGTACTCATTTGGGCGTAGGGATACTTGTAGAGTAATGAGATGAAGCCCTGACCTTGTTATATCTCCAGTCATATAACTGCTGATTATTCCTATTCAGCTCCATCTTCATTCAACAGAAGGATGTGGTCAATTCTTTCCTGCCCAATTCATCAAGTCAAAACACAGAAACATCAGCTTCCATTAAGAGATGGCTTTATTTCTAAACCTTAGTGGAAGGAGAAACTCACTCTCATTAGTATGGAATGAATTGCCTGTTTCTATGTGCTGAATTGATGGACCCCTGAATCGACCCCAGCCACAGATACAAGATACCACATTTTCTGGGATGATAAAGCCTTTCAAAATGCCTTTTGTCTCTTTTTTCCCTGTACCAGTGTGCAAGGAGTCTGATATTTTAGGTGCAGCACTCAGTCAAATTCTCTCTCTCTGTCTCTCTCTCTCTCTCTCGCTCGCTCGCTCTCTTTCATTTTCAACAAGCTTAATTGGCATGACTGTAGATCAACAATACTGCCAAAGCCTTAACATATTTACAAATCAGGTATAATAATAAACTACGTTCACTCACTCACTCACTAATATCATTGTATGATTCTGTCCTTGCTCCCCAGCATTTGCATGAAAAGCAATGCAATGCTTGTCAATTGATCTTAGACATATTTGTGTTGTATGAAAATGTGCAGTAAGTGTATGTGCTTTACAGATCACAGAGGAAGAAATAGAACGGATCATGTCGGGGCAAGAATTCAAAGAGGATGCCCCAGAGCACACCTGGGGCAACAATGGTGACAGTGACCACAGCTCCCCTAGCAACGGAGCCTCAGAGGGCAACCAGCCATCACCCGCCTCCACTTTGTCATCGAAGTGAGTTGTTCATCTCCTCCCCTGTGCTGCTCAGTGCCAGCTCATGCCACATCAATGAGATAGTGAGCTGGCCCTGACAATCTAAACGCCTTCTTTCCATCTCACCCAGACTTTAGTGAAGGTATTCAGCATAGCTCCATGAAGAATGCCTGAATATGCAGCTCCTCATATTTGGAGGATGATAGCAAACACAAAGAACTCACTACACAATCTGCTGTTCTTGCTATGGAGTCAGGCACATTGTCTATCTGTACTCATCAAGGACAAATATTGTCTAGGAACTTGAATGACGGCATTTATTTTAGTCTCATTTTGTGTAAACATGAGGTTTATCTCAGTAGCTGCATTACCCGATAGCTATTTAGAGGAATAGTTGTTTTATCAAAGTAAATTTAAGCAAAAATGAACAGCAACTACATAAAGTGTGTGCAGTGTAGGCTTTGGTATGCAGCTACAAGATGCAAAGTTTTGTCTGCAAGTTTGTAAAAAAATGCAAAGATTTTCAATGTAAAACAAAAATATGCCGCATCATGCTATTTTCTCCAGATAAATGTTAAAGGCTGTGTACTTCACATTACTTTCCATACCTACAGTGCTGAAGTGAGAAGTATGGTCAAGTCTGCACTTTGGGGGATGAAAGCAGCAGAATGTATTTGATAGCCCCAGCCATGGAGACGTGGGGTCTCTGATTGAAGACAAAGTGACCCTCAGACAGGTGTAGCCTAGCTAGACATAGCTCAGCTTAACCACATTTTTACTCTCCACATGGAGAGTAAAAATCAAGGAGCCATATTTTTCGTGCCTGGACGTGGGTAACTGAGTGCTTGGTGGGCCCGGCAGGCTTGTTGACCATCCCCCCCATCCATCACCTACAACTGCTTATCTGGAAACTGCTGGACCATGTTCCACTCTGGACTTTCCCATGGTGAGAAGCGTCAAGCTTGTGGGCCTAATCACAGACCCCCAGCTCTGAGTCAGCACATGGCAGTTTTCCCTTAAGACTAAAATGTAACATCTTTGCATCTTTGGACTGAGGAACAGTTTCTAACTCTTGGTTGTGCTTACCAAACAGCAGTTTGGAATACCAAGCCCCCTTGGAGCCCCTGGCAGTTGTGCTAGAAATGCTCCTAAAGGGGCCTCTACAGAACTACTGTTCTGAGAAACTTCAGTGTTCACCTGGGTAACGACAGTGTTACTTGAAACGGCGTGATCAGGAGGAATGGCTTCTCTGATCTGAAACAGAGTGGTGTTCTCTTTTTCTGCTAGACACGTTTTGTCTACAGCAAACACGTTCGAACATAAGGGTGTCCACAAGTGCACATGGCACCAGGACACCCTTGGTTGTAGTTTGATAATCAAGTTCAAAATCATGTCATTGGATTTGCAGCAATATGTTCTGAACACTCGGGTGAAGAGAAAGCTGAGCTGTCAACCAAGCACCATCTGGTGATGAGTTGGGTCAGAGATGGGGTAATGCTTGGGGAATGCTGTTGACTTTAACTGGAGATGTTGTCAGGAGGTGGAAGGAATACTTCAAGAATTTTCTTATTTCCACCAACACATCTTCCAGATGTGGAAGCTTGAGTCTGTGGACTCATCCAATCCTGGAGCTGAGGTCACAAGGTAGTTAAAAAGGTTGGACTCTTTCGGGGCTGGAGAGGTTCACAGCCAAATGTGAGGAGGTGGGGATGAGCACTTACAAATCTGAGATCATGGTTTTCAGTTGGCCCTGTCTGAGTTGAGAATGAGGATCTGAAGGAGTTTCTCGGGGGCTTGTTCATGAGTGAGGTAAGAATGGAGCAAGAGATTGGCAGGTGAATCAGTGCAGCATCTGCAGTAATGCAGACTGTACTGATCTGTTGTGGTGAAGAGCAACGAGCCAAAGGGCTGTGTGTTTACCAGTAAATCTTTGTTCCTACCCTCACCTGTGGTTACAAACTGTGGGTAGTGGCCAAAAGAATGAGACTGCAGATACAGGCAGCTGAAATTTCCTTTTGCCACATTGTGGCTGAACTTTCCTTTAGAGATGGGGTAAAATGTCCAGTCATTCAGGGGGAACTCAAGAGCAGAGTTGCTACTCCTGCACATCGAGAAGAGCCAGTTCAAACGGTTGGGGTGTTTGGTGAGGAAGTCCCCTGGACACTTCCTTCAAAAGGTGTTGTGAATGTCCAACCTAGACAAGGCCCCCAGGGAGGTCTGGGCCTCTGCATAGCCTTGTGCCCCTGACTTTGGATAAGCGGACGTTAATAGATGGATGGATAAACTAGCTTAGCACAGTCTCAGGCAGGAGGGCGAAATGCTAGTTTTACTTTTTACTCTTTTTCAACTCTGCTGAGTTGGTAAGCCAGTTCATTTCTTAAAATGTCTGACAATCTTGCACCCTTTTTGTGTTTCCAGTCGCTCTGTAGAAATGAATGGCTACACTGCAGCCCTCAGGGACCAGTACATCAACACCTCCATGTCCACACACTACCAGCTGCTGCCTCATCTATTCAGCTACGCCGCTCAGTCAGGCCTGCTGACCCCTCAGCCTCGAAGTCTCTACCCACAGTCCCACCCCTTAGTGCTGCAGCTTGTTGCTGCTGAGGACCTGGCCCCACTGACCACTCCAATGCTCATAGAAGACGGGTGAGTTGATGCATCCAGAGCATACCAGACAAGAACAAAGATCACCAGAGTGGAGATATTGGAGACACGTGGTTTCACAGGCAATCATTGTTGCTCTCATGATCATATAAGCAAACCCTAATGGTGATTTGTTTGTTGTTGTTGTTTGTTTTGTTTTTCTTTTTACTTTGAAAATGCCATATTCAGTTTAAAACCATTTATTAGAAGTAGCCACACTCAAAAACTCTAATGTAGCACTGTAAATATACTGTACTGTACTTTTTTTTAACATTTCATTCAGGAAAATCTAATTTTTGGGAGAAAAGAAAGGAGTAGGGTTAATATGTCACCTTTTTAAGCTTTTCGTGGTGTGATATTTTGGATGTTTAATCTGAAATAATTTAGGTTGCATTTGTACATGTGATCGCAGGTACAAGGTAACACAGGTGGAGTTGTTTGCCCTGCTGTGTCGCCTGGCAGATGAGCTGCTCTTCCGCCAGATCTCCTGGATAAAGAAGCTGCCCTTCTTCTGCGAGCTATCGATAGAGGACTATACATGCCTGCTCAGCTCCACCTGGCAGGAACTCATCCTACTCTCCTGCCTTACCATCTACAGTGCGCAGATCTTTGGAGACCTGGCTGATGTTACAGCCAAGTACACACCATCTGACGATGAGCTCCAGGGGTTAGTGCCAAGTATTGGAATGGAAAAATAGGATTAGATTGTTTGGCTGGAGTAGTCTTTGACAAGTTTTCTTCTGAATATATTGCAAATTTGCTCTTGTTTACGGCTTTATGATGGGTAGGATGTCATAAAGCATAAAACCAAAAAAAGTTGTTAGTTAAAACTGTGTAGCAACTCTGACCAGTTAGATTGCTATCTCCAGCCCAAAAGATACTTTAGGTATTGAGTTCTAAGTTGTACTTCAAATCTGCATTGGGAATTAACATCTTTCCCCAAAAATGTTAATGTTTTGAAGCCCATAACTTTATCATTGTGGTTGAACCTGTCAGAAGCCTGGTTTCTAGTTGCAGCAGGAAGCTGTTTTTAGTTAAAATGTGTAGTACAAAATATACACCACCTGTCTTACACCAGAGAGCGGACATACAAGGTTAGCAAGTACCTAATGGGAGTGAGTGTTGAGTACAATGAATGCTTATTTAGTAAGTATTAACATGACTGCATGATGCTGCAGAAAAGCAGCTGTTCCACTAGATGCACAGCTAGCTTTACGCTGGATCATACAGCAGAGTTACATGCATCGTCTGCATCCTTCTCCTTTGACTTTGAATTGGGTAGCTGTAGCTCTTTTGCCGAACTGAATTATGGCTTCCATACATCACGTTTATAGTGTTAGCTCCATCAAAAGTTGGGCCATTTTCAATTTGTCCTAATCCAGCTGCAGCTAGATCAGCCAATAAAATCACACTTAGAGTGGGACTGATTCAAAGCACACAGGTCATTTGCGAAGCATGCAGGGCGAGATTTAGTTGGTTGTTTATGGTATCATGCAGAAACTTCAATAACACCACCCACTGTGTGTTGCCACAAAAACGGAAGTTTTTGTTTACAATTTTTATGTGTGAGAAAGAAATTCATATAGTTTATACAACTACCGTAAAAACATTAAAAGATCCAGCATAACAAAGGCCTGAAACCACTATGACTAGTCAGTGAATGAAGATGGAATCTCGATGATGTTTTGTTGTTGCCTCTGAGATTGGCAGTGTGAGGCCTCAGAACAGGTCTGTTGCAAGGCTTCCCAGTACTGTGTGATCAGACTGGGATATGGCCAGT
The DNA here is from genome assembly GCA_037176975.1 of Arrhamphus sclerolepis. Taxonomy (NCBI): domain Eukaryota; kingdom Metazoa; phylum Chordata; class Actinopteri; order Beloniformes; family Hemiramphidae; genus Arrhamphus; species Arrhamphus sclerolepis. The sequence goes on along the minus strand of JBAMYA010000024.1, from coordinate 16,548,354 downwards.
TCGGCGCCATGGTCATCACCTTAGATTCTGAATTTTGTTCCCTGAGGCGCTCATGAGAACTGCACTGAGCACAATGGTTTTGTTGGGGAGCTCCTGTCGAAAAGTGCTTTCACCAAAGGGATAGCTTGTTTCATAACATTCGTGTGAATGCTAGGACAGAAGGCTTCTCTGCAACATATTGCATTTTCCTCACCTGTCAATGATTTTAATTAAAAAGAATTTTTGAAAAATAAATAAATACCTGACAAGTGTCAGCTACGATATTAAAATGTAGGTGGATGATAAAATCTCATCCCCACCAACTATCACTGCCTCCTACCTCCCTTTTGTAGGCGCTATCTCACCATTAGCACAAACAAGATACAGTAAGATATAGCCTGGAGCTGGTTCAATTCAATATTTCAGTAAAAGGAAGGTGGACGTCAGGAATCAAATTTTCTGTACTGCAACAATAGACTTCTAAGATGGCAAGACATTTCCCCCAGTGAGCCCAGTATCACGGGAATTTGATATTTTCTTTCATTTCCCAGTGCAGGCTTTATTTTTCTTGGTTAATAGCCAGCGAAGTAGTCCATGAACAGGAGGACTCCTCAGGACAGAGCTGTGGCTAGCACTGTCTGGCCATGTGAATTATGGTTCTTGTGTAAATCAGATGAGAATTATCTGACCTCATGACACGGATCCCCCTAATATACAGTGGTGCTCTGCTGCTCCAGACAATTTACTTTTAGTTTAGGGTTTTTAGGAGTGGGTATTTGATTTACTATGGCAGCATTAACATTTTTTGTGAGAGATTTGTGTGAGAGAAGTGTGAGAGCCTGAGATGCAGGGAACTGAGGTTTGATGAGGGAAATTAAACTTTATGAATCTTTCTCACTGCTTCATAAAGCTGTGGGTCTGGCAAGATGTTTTTAAGCTCTTTGGGTAGAGCTGACATATTTCCTCCCTCATTTTTGCCTTGTTCTTTGAAGCATGTAGTCTTAAGATCAAAGCAGTAAGGGGATTTTTTTTTTTTTACATTTATTTATTTTAATATCCTGCTCTATTTTACAGTGGTTTTTGATGGGACTGGTGAAGCTAATGAACTTTTCTAATCTTTTTCTTTCGTTTAAAAAAAAAAAAAAAATGAAACACTGCACCCATTAAAGTCTGCAATTTACCTGCATAACAGTTGCGGTTGTGTGTGTTTTTTGTTTTTTTTTCATCAGCTTCAGTGAGGATGGCATGGAAGTGATGGAGAGGTTGATATATCTTTTTCGCAAGTTCCATCAGCTAAAGATCAGCAATGAAGAGTATGCCTGTATGAAAGCAATCAACTTTCTCAACCAAGGTAATTCTAGCAACTCTGCTGTCACTAAAGCAAAGCTTCTAATTCTTATGTCCTTCCAATACTTTAACGAACATGTCCTTCTGCAGATATAAGAGGATTGTCCAATGTCTCCCAACTTGAGCAGCTGAACAAGCGCTACTGGTATGTGTGTCAGGATTACACTGAGTATAAATACCCACACCAGCCCAAACGATTTCCTGAGATCATGATGTGTCTGCCGGAGATTCGCTGCATTTCAGGTGAGGCCTCCAGTTACTGTGAAAGCTGTTGTCTAACATTACTATCTTAAGATATGGTTCATTTACTACATTTCCTTTCAAATATTAATAAGAACTTTTATATAAAGCTCTCCAGAGAAATGACAGCTATTTGGTTCCACCAAAGAAGACAATATCTAATGACAGGGAAAAAAGTAAATTTCCTACTATAAAGGGCATCCCAGAAAGCTCAGTCTTTAAGATGGGAGGAGCTTCATCATTTTGTTAAAGACTGTGCAACAGACTGTCATTTATGTCACATAGTATCATTGAAAGGTTATGATCATTTGTTTAAATCTCTGAAACAGGATAAAACCATAAACTGTGGCTTTGGACCTTTATGCAGCACTGCATTAGAATAGTTTGAGTTCTGTTATGAGGCAGGTTTCCATTAACAGCGGTCCAGGGTAAAACCTAAAAGGCTTAAATTGTATTGGTCCTGACCTCCTTGGTCCTTTCAGCCATTACAATGTTGGGACCTAATAGGGTCCACTGATCTATGAAACTAACACTCCATACTATTTGGTGATGGCCTATGGTTACTGTTACTGCCAACCACAGAAAAAAATAAAAGAAGAGAATGATGATAAAGAAGGAAAAGAAAAAGGCAAACTAGAATGCTGAGAATACGAATGGACCGAGCTAAGAATGTTTGATGAGTTTCTGTTTGCTGTGTTTGCCTACACGGTGATGATGATGAATGAGAAGAAAAGACTGAAACTTAAAACAGGAAACTTAGAGCTCTAGCAACATTTTCTACTGCATACTCATTCATCTATGAGATGGTCAGCGCCACATCCGGATTGGCAGTTTCTTTTCAGGGGCACCTTGAAGTACCGAATGCAGTTGAATGCAGGGACTTGTCTCAGCCATGTAGGTTTCTGAAAATGCTTGCTGCTGGGCCATTCCTGGTCAAAGCCTCATGAAACCACCCCATTTGCTATTGGAAACCCACCTATGGAAATGAATACATGAGCTCAAGAACACTCTGCTCATCGTTACACAAATCCAAAGACTTTACCAGTAATGTAGTCAATATTCAGCCGTGGTAAACTGGTAAACTGGCCAATAAAGTCCAATGAAAGCATATACAGTCACCATGCAGATACAAATCCCTCAATCTGAGATCCCGCTAATTTAAGATGGACTGACGTGAAAACTTTTCTGAAGTCCTGAGGTACATGTATCAATATGTGAAATTCTTATTCGAAGTCATAGATGCTGCCTCTGATGATACCCATTAATGCACATCAGTGCACACTGTAACTGTGAAGCAAACATTAATGCTGGATGATATGTTAAAGGTTTTGTATCTACAAAGGCCTCATCTTTTTCAAGGAAGACCATGCTTACTTGAGCTAAGCAGACCACACTTCTTAATATGTCCTTGGTTAATCTACTTAACTAAATAAATAAAATGAATAAGTCAGCTACTCTGAACAGAGCTGTAAAAACATGGTTAAAAAGAGATCTTTTATGTTGTACCTCTGGCATTTTAACCACAACATGCCACAGATATATATATTTTTTAAGACTGTGTTTGCCTTTATTGAGTGGGTAGACGGAGGAAATGGGGGCAGAGAGAAGGGGGAGACGCGCAGGAAACTGTTGACGAGCTGGCAGTCAAACCCGCCATCCACTGCATACGGTCCACCTGCTTAACCACTTGACTATGCAGTGGCTCATCCCGCAGATATTTCATTAAAACCTCATGAAATTGGCAACTACATAGTCCGGTGCTTTAAACAAGCGGCCAACATACAGAGTCCTTCAGCAGAGGTTGCAGGTTGGACTCCCGGCCTGAAGCCAATTGCTGTGTGTCTCCCCCATTCTCTCTCTGCCCTACTTTCCTGACTGCTCACGGTAAATAAAGACCACTAGAGCCAGGAAAATCTTTAAAACAAAAAAAAAAAAACTCATGAAATTGTTAGGTTTTGTTCCAGAAAAGAGAGAGAAAAGAAATGAAAGGAAAACCCCACAAGAGGGTATATCCCCTAAGAAAAATTGTGCTACGTGGAGTTTAGTGTTTGTGGTTTTTCCCCACAGGGAAGTTGGTGAATGTCCCTCTAGAGCAGCTCCCGCTCTTGTTCAAAGCAGTCTTGCACTCCTGCAAATCCAGCCTGACCAGCTACAGGACCGGCCCAACGCCCTGCATCACCGCCTCCTCCGGAAACTAAAACCTCTCTGACTGCCCAAGTCGAGGCACCGGTCTCCCCTCCTGTGAATGTGACAAGCAGCTATTTTTTTTTCTTTTTTCTTTTCTTTTCTTTTTTTTTTTTTTTTTGGTAATATTTTTCTTTATCTATTTATTACACGACAGAGCTGAATGTATGCTGATTTACACTGTGCACATGCTTCTGTATGAAACAAATGCTCATAGATGCATTGGTCTTTGGAGTTTACAAGTGTATATCCAGTTTGCTCAATGTGTCAGTGTTGCCATTGTTAGACTAGACTTTAAAAGAGTTTATTTTATTCAGACGGGGCAGCGAGACACATTTATGATTTGTAACTACCTCAGGAAGATGATGTTATTTTCAGGTACCTTTTCTTGCTTTTAAATGAAGAGTTGCCCAGTCTAAAACAAGCCTGTAGATGCTTTGGCATCTCAATCAGAGACTGAATGTTCAACAGCGCTGCGTAAATCAGAGTTTGAAAAGCAGTGTTTTGCTACACTGGAAATGCAAATTTAATTAGCAAAATTTAGCTACTTTATGTGCATGAACTCTTGAATATCCATCCTGCTTATTGGGAGGCGGTCTTGTCAATTTAACATTCCATGAGTTGAGATGACAGTTGTTGGATCTATAGGATCATTGAAGAAAGGAGCATACGGGTATTTTTTACAATCATAGACTAAGGATGTAAGGCTTTATTGCAGAGGAAGGGGAAGATAGCTAGATTTGCTGTTTGTTTTTTTTTTGTTTTGTTTTATTGATTTTTTTGTTCCTTGACCAAAGTGTTATGCAATGCTTTTTTCAAACACCCACTGATGGGTAGGGAGCTGACAGCTCAAAAAAGAAAAAAAGAATCTTTCTTATCAATGAAGGATCAGGATAAGAAATTAATCAATATGTATCAGAGGGGAGACCCTCTGCTGGACAGGCAAGTATGTCACCAAAATTCATTTTAAATGCTGCTAAATATACGCATATTCTTGTGCACACATATGCATTAAGCAGACGTGGTGCTTCTTGTCATAGGGCTCACTTCTTGCCTTCAGTATCAAAAAATGTGGATTATTTTGGTCAGCTGTTAACACTGTTACAGAACTGGCTGTGTGTGATTAAAGTGGCAGTCCTTGGAATTGGAAATCTGTTTAAAATTGTTTATTCTAACCAATCTGAACTGCACAGTCTTTAAAAAGAATCAAGCAATTTGCTTAACATCTTGGAACCAACTAAGGTCAGCATACATGCCTTCAAACCTGCCGGCCCATTAACCAGTTCTGCTGGCCACGAGAACCTTTAAACAGTTTTGGTTTATGTCAGTTTTTGTGGAAATGACACCTGTGACACAAGTTCTTCACTTGTTCGGTCATTTCAAGTTTGCTGTCCACTTCTGAAAACCTGCGTCGTAAGAAGTTTTGAATGTATGTATGTGGTGAGATGTCATGAGTAACAGACACTGGAACACAAGTGCTCATGAACCAATTCAGATCTGGTCCTCGTGGTTTTAAAGGCACAGCTGGCATGAGCACCAAGATGCTAATTTTCCTTCATAGGAAAATGACTTCAAACGATAATTTCACAGAATACTGCTTTGACCTGGCAAAGAATGTGTTCATTGTGACTGACAGGCCCGTGTCTCAATGAGATCAAGCTAGGTGTACAGGATTTAGGTGACTTTCATCTGGCTTGCATACCCTCTGTGACAGATATGCACATTGTTTTAAAAAGAATAGCCATAGAAAATGGTCTTTATTTTTGAAGTGTGAGATGATCATTTCAGACCACTTGAAGTGTCCTCAGATTCTTCAAGATTTTATACATTTCACGATGTACGAACAATTAGAAATGCAGGTGAAATGCAGTCCTCGCAACGACTCTATTTTTGCACACGACGGTGAGGTCTAGAGACCTGGACACTCGACCACGTCCGCTGCCCACCCAGTGTGTTCCTCTCTCTCAGGTCCCTGTCGACCTGGATCGAAACAGGGTAAAGTGAGTGTTATGAATTGCATTCAGGAGTTCCTCAGTGACCATGCTGATGTACTTGTAGTATTGGTAGATGTAGTTTCCAGGACATTGTAGGTCCTCTTGTAGATTTTTTTTTTCTTTTCTTGTTTTTTTTCTCTCTATCCTTTCACTCAAGGTCCCCATCCCACCAACCATTCAATCAGTGAAAAAGGATGTAGTCTGGAGGTGAGGCATGTAGGACTTTTTTTTTTTCTCTCTCTTGACATTGGTGATGGATGCTTTAAGAGGCAGCAGCATCTTAAGAATGTTGCAGCTTCTTTGTCATTGGTTTTCATCCTCTTCTTTGTGTGTAGCTGTAACAATGCCACCAATCCAATGCAGCAGTCCTCCTTTTGAAGTTTCACAAAGACTCTCTTCATCCTTTGGTTTATTAATGTCTTTTTAATTTAGCCTTCTTGTTATTGTTAATATTTTTGGTTTTCATTGTCTTTCACATTTTCCATACTCATTTAATGTTATTAACCTTTTTGAAATCCTTTTCTAAATCTTCAGTGAGTTATTTGCTTCCAGTTTTAGACATTACTCATTCCCTTATCCACAGTTTGTGTTATACATAATCAGATAATACTCGGGCAGGGTCAGCCGCAATTTAAATGGACACTACTAAAGTTTTGGAGCATTTTATGAATTCTTTACATTTTTTTAATCTGTAAATGTGATTATCCCTGGAGCCAGAGTTGTATGTCAGTGTCCCTCAGTTTGACTGATATGTTACTTATTTTCTTTTATGTGAAAAATATGCATTAGCCTTCTGAGGAGCATCTTCAGGAATTGGATGAATGATTAACTTAAGTAAAGAATACAAAGGATCTTATGGTACCTAGCTATACTTCAATTTAGACATCTGCCTCCACTCCAAAACAGTGCAGGTCAATCGAGTTTGATTTCTGATGCTTGAATCATTAAAAATACCTGTTATCAGTTACATAAGAGGACTGGTTACTATTTCTGTAAAAAAAACAAAAAAACACACACAAAAAAAATCACCTCCACCTGCTTGTGTTGGGCAGAAATCTCTGGACATATAAAGTGAAAGACATCCCCATAGCTATATAATGCGGTTATTAATGAGAAGCATGATTTTCTTTCTTTATTTTGCACTGCATCATCTCAGGGATAGGTAATTTTATGCAACAAAAAATTAAGCAGTTGATTAGATTTTAAAAGAAAATTCCACCCTCGCCACCTTTCATGCCAGTGCTCCAGCACTATCAAGGCACTGCTAGGTTTGATCAGCTGCTACGAGGATGTTTAAAGAGTCAGCTACTAGGAAAAGGTTCAGGGTGGCCAGCAATCAATCACTTTTGGACTGAACTTCACACACTCATGAGATTTGTCTGGAAAGAGGATCTTTCTTTCTTGATCTTTTTAATGTAGAAACAAATAATACCAGCTAATTGGCACAGAATAAATCCACCCGACTGCTTGGCTTCCTGTGAAGTTTTATTCTACACATACTGGTGTTTTCTTTTTTTTCTTTTTTTCTTTTTTTTTTTTTTAATTTTCCTGGATTTTTAATTCTTGTGCGCAGACAAAGGAGATGTTGTTTATCATTTCTCTTCTAAAACTACCTCTTTATTTGTCATATTTCCATTTAGTTTTTTTCTTATTTATTGGTTTCTTTGCAACAATGTCCTGTTAGCATGTGTCTCCTTTTTGTACTCTGTGACTCCATGATTTTGATCCAGTGCTACTAACAGTTAGTTGTTTTTGTTTTTTCATTTAAATGTGTAAACATGTTGCCTCTTATTTCTCTACCTCAGACACTCTATCTTCATTTTCATGCTAAATTAGCATCATCTCATATTTCACACTGCTTCTTATCGTGAATTCAATACCAAAGATGAAAGAATGTCAATGACAGTGTCGGAGTACTGGTGAAGCATTCACGTGATGCTGTCTCACTGCATCAAACTAACGCTTTATATTTCTGTATTGACCTTATCAGAATACGCCTTATCTTGTGGATGCCTCATTGCTGTGTACATTGTATTCTCCCCATCATGATATGCCAGTGTGCGTGTCTGTGTGTATCTGTGTTATGTTTTAAACCTCACTCTGTTGTTCATTGGTGAGGCGGTTCAAGGTAACATGGGCTGCTATCATATCTGACTGTCGATGCTGCTTGCGATCGATTATCAATCAGAGAAAAAAAAAAAAAAAAAACTGGTCAAACTGACATCTCGTGTTAACATGCTATTCTTGCTTGGGTGACCCTGGCTCTGTGGCACGAGACCACAGACACACTGATTCAGTGCTAGTCTCCGCGGTTAGACTCACACGATACAGAAAATGATGATACTCTGGAGTGCTCTTACGGCCAATTCTGCCTTTGAAGTTGCATCCAGGGTTTTGGTTACATTTTCTATAACTTCTTAGCTTTTATACTTGGTCAGAAATCTGGAAATTTGCAATTTAAATAGAAACCATATTGTTATTTTATTTAGATTTTTTTTCATTTGTTTTGTGCTGAGAAGTCAATTATACCTCATAAAATTGTTACACTCTGAATTTATTCTATATATGGACTGTATGTCTTGGACTTCTGTAATCTCTGTAAAAGTGAAAAGTTGTAAAAATGTTTTTGTTTTCTTTCTTTTCTTTTTTTTTTAAATAAAGGCAGGCCTGCATATGGGGCCAGCCGTAGTGCCATAGCACTGTCAGAACCATGTTGTTCAGGAGCACAATATGAGAGGAGCTTTGTGGACACAACAGTAAACTGCTGATGTATCTCAGGGAAGAAATTTTTACACACTGTCATCAAAGAACTGAGGTGGGGGGGGGGGGGGGGGGGGGGGGGGGGGGGGGGGGGGGGGGGGGGGGGGGGGGGGGGGGGGGGGGGGGG